>JAOXOE010029533.1:0-14336 GCA_028565055.1 Phoeniculus purpureus
GGTGATCCTGCTGTGGCAGGGGGATTGGACTAGATGATCTTTTGAGGTCCCTTCCAATCCTTAATGATTCTATGAGTCTAAGTAGCTTGGCTGAGTAACTCATCTGGGCCTTGAAGCTGCTTCATACAAAAGGTGCAGATTGCTCCCCGTGTGTTGTTTAGGCTGATCCTACTGACTAGTGAAGCTGAGCTGTGCAGTACTGTACAACAGCACGTATGTGTGTTCTCAAAATAGAAATGGTTGTGTTTGGGGAAACTATTTATAGGGCCACTGGTGGTGTGTAGCTCTATAACAACGTGAAGGACACACACCTTTGAGCCAGAAGCAGTTTGCTACAGCAAGTAGAGTCACAGTTAGGAGCCGTGCTTTATGGTAATATATCTAATAAGTTACCAGTCAGTTCTGTAGAATCTGGTCCTAGTACAGATTGTTAGTCATCTGGTCTTTATGGCTCAGCTACCTAATGCCTCAGCAAGCCACCCTGAAGCCAGAGGGGTGGGCTTTTGCCACTTGAGCTCACAACAGCAGGTTTTTACCAGTCTGCTGCATTCACTGCCTTGTCTTCCCACCTACTGTGGTCAGTTTCTCACATGAGTGGGTTGGTTTCTCTTCATAGTCTTTCACATATCTGAATGGTATGTACTTCTAACTTTTATCTGATTACACCCACCCTAACCCAGTTCAGGATCCTGGTTGTTTTCTGGAGAGATATAAGTTCTTCCCATCACATCAATACATCTTTAGAGCGCTGTCAATGTTTCACCCTGTTAACCAATGCAAACAAGAGCAGCTGTTTGATTCCTGTTGCCTTTGTCACCCTGTTTGTAATAGTCACTTTCATGACATATGTGCTCAGGTCAATTAACGAGGTCACTTTAGGGCAGATGTGTGAGTAGGACCAATGTCAGCACTGTAAAGGAAGCAGAATTTAGCTAGTTTGATTTTATATCACTGCTATTTTATGCTGTAGTGGCAGTTTAAGGTCCCAGCAGAAAGAAGAAATTACAGATGGCTAAGCTCTGTGCCAATGTATACGGAAGAGATTTCCTCTGCTATAGAACTTTCAACATTTAACTATGTACTGGAAAACAGATTATGGAAGCAAAAAGTGGTGCTCATTGCTGTTTGAACTCTTTAATTAATGTTAAGTCTTCTGCTCAACCACAGATAGGAGTAAGCCCTGATTTCCTGACCTGTTTCTGTTGCAAGTGTTAAACCATTGCTGTAATCTGTGATGTTCTTGAAATTCCAGTCCTGGAACCTCTGGGTATGTGGCTGGTTTTCTCTCAGATTTTGATGAAAACTTTAAAATTCTGTTTAACCCTAAAGTATCGCTGTTCAAAAGGTATCTTTTAAATTGATGTGTCTCTCTTGAGGCAAATTCTGTAGGTTTAGGGAACCCCACAATCATAATCACAGTCAGTAGTGAGCTAAAACAAATCACCTCTGTAATGGATCAAGCCTTCTAAAAATACAAGACTATGAAAGACTGTTTGAGGGCTGTATGAAAGATCAGTTGTTTGGTAGATTTTCTTCTCATAGAAGCTCATGTTCTCACCTTTTGCTCCAGAGCTGAAAGGGCTGGAAACTTATTAATAGGAAAATATGCTGTACCTAAAGCTGTAACATCAGAAGCCATATAAGTGCTATTGAAGATTAGGATAGATCAGCAACAGGCTGATGAATAGTAAGAGCATATGCCAAAGTGAAAAAGAGCCCTGTGACAGAGCAGGGGTTCAGGAAAAGAGAGTGAGTCCATTTTCTGTTCTACACAAGACAAGCAGTGAGTGACTGGATTGTGGAGGAAGCAGCATGTTCTCATTCTAGTTTCTTTCTCAGTTCCCCTCTTGATTTACTGATTAGAAGCTGAAGCCTGGGTGACAATGGGACAAAGTCTTTGTCTTTCTCTAGCCTGTAAGAGCGTGGTGTAGAGGCTTTTGAGCTATAAACAAACATCCCCATACCCAAGCCAGAGCTGGTATGATGATGCAATCCTGTTGCTGTTCCCAAGCACGTTGTCTTGGATGCTGTCATGCTTGTGTGGCCTTTCATGGTCAAGCTTACATGCTTGCGAGGCTGAGGTTCCCACACAGTGCTATAACGCATCAGGGACATGTAATTGCACAGGCTGAGGGCCTCTGTGCTGCTGAGACCTGACCTGAAAGTGCACATGACCTTTCTCACCTGAGGGTAGGGAAATGGAATTGCAAAGTCTTTAAATGTTGCTGTTTACCTAGACGTACAAATAAGAATATGAGACTACTGTTTAAGCCCTTGGGTGTATTTACAACAGCTCTTCCCATTGTGTTGCCAGCAATTGGCTGCACCCAAAGACACTCCCTTAGGTAGCAGAGTGGGAATTCAGTGCTGCTTGTATTCAGATCAACAGCAAACTTTTGTTGACCTACCTGGGTGTAGGGCTGGCATCTGAGGGGAGGCTCCCTGCCTTCTCTGCACTCTTGGAAACAATTCTGACAGTGGGCTTGTGGTTGTAAATAGTAAGGCTGAGCAGCATCTGCAAATCAGTTTGAGTATTGTCTGCAAGCAAGACTTAGCATTGCAAGCTGTATATCAATCAGCAAAGCAGTAGGATCATAGAACCATCAGGGTTGGAAAAGACCTTAGAGATCATCAAGTCCAACCGCCTGCCCTACAACCCCCAACCACTAACCCAGCTCCTGAAACACGAAGGTGCAGAGGACCCCACACACACTCCAGTGGGATACAGCTTCTCTCCAAAACCAACCCCAAACCCTCCCTGTCCAGCAGCTCAGGGACCAGGGCTGGAAGGAGCAGCTGCACCAGCACTGGCACCTGGAGCTCCACCCCACTGGAGAAAGCGGAGGAACCCTTCTCCTGTGGCACTGGGTGTGGGGTCATCCAGAGCAGACTCCATAGTGTTATGTCCCAGTTTAGCTCTGGGAACAGCCCTCTGCTGCCCTCTGCGTTGTGACCTACACACAGAGTAAGGTGAGGACCCTATGAATGGTAGAGTGGGTTCAGCTGAGTCTGCTGGAGTTCTGACAGCAGTGTAGATATGTTAGAATGGTGTTCCTGTGATAGAACTGCTGTTGTACTGCTAAGGATACAGTACAAAAACCCCAACAAAATGAAGATCTCAAGTGTGCATATTATGGTGAATCTGAAACACTGAGAATCTCATTTTCCCAACAGTTCTTATAACTAGAGTAGGCATAGCCATTTATCACCATCTGTATGTGCCACCCTCAAACAATTCATATGGCCTTGGGGCTCACAGCATCTTGCCTCATCCCATGAGAATACTTGAAAGATGTGGTTGTGCCATTAGAAGAAACTCCTCTGTCACTGGGTGATGCTTTAGGACCTTCCTGATTTAAAAACTTGGACACACTAGTGTAGTACTTGCTATTTTCAAAATGTGTGAACCCACTGACTTCAGTTGCAGAAGTGAGTGTTTTTAGTACCTGCAATCACATATCCAAGCGTCTAGAAAATGAGAAGCCCTGACTATCTGTGAAACGTTTGGTTCAAGTGACGTGACTAACATCACACAGGATTGCTGGCAAAAAAGAGGAGACATTACAGCTCACTTGGTCAGGATTAAAGCTGTAGCTGTGACTCTTCCTAACAGCTTCCTGCTTGCTCATTATAATCCTCTTACCTTTAGCCAGGAAATTCATGGGGCCTTGTGGAAAACAGGCAGATTTTAGGTTGTCTCTTGAGCATCCCAGCTGTAACAGTTTGGCTTGATACGGATGTCCCGGAGTGGCAACTTCCACACAAAGCAAAGAAATGTTGCTGAAGTTATAAACTGAAAAGAATCTGTTCTCAATACAAAGTTCTCGTCAAGAAATCATTCGTGCTAGTAACATAACCGACTTAATTTATAATGTAGAGACAAACTTGCGGCTAGAGCAAAAGTCTCAGGATCTGGTTTGCCTATGTGAACCTGCAGTGTAGTTTCAGACAAGAGAAACCGTTATCATTTATGCTAACATAAAAGCTGGAGACATTGTGGTGGGAAGAGCTAAAATAAAGGTAACAGCCAGTGACCAGTTCTTGTTTTGCATTGCACATAACCCTTATGTTACTTTCCACTTTGCAAACCAATAAATATGAGAAGGAACTTCCTCCCAGTGAGGGTGACAGAGCACTGGAACAGGCTGCCCAGGGGGGTTGTGGAGTCTCCTTCTCTGGACACATTTAATACCCACCTGGATGTGTTCCTGTGTGACTTGGTCTAGGTGATCCTGCTGTGGCAGGGGGATTAGAGTAGATGATCTTTCGATGTCTCTTCCTTTCCCTAATGATTCTATAATCATCCTATCACAGAATGTTACAGGTTGGAAGGGACCTCAAAGCATTATCTAAGTTCACCCCCTGCTGCTGGAGCAGGGTAAGCCTGCAGCACCTGGTGTACGCAGACTGTCTCCCGTCCAAATACAAACCAGGCCTGACCCTGCTTACCTAATCCAACCATTCCATCTCTATGTCTCTTCACCCACTCCTTCAGGGTAATATGAACTATTCCAGAAGGTACTGTGGTGATGGGGTAATGAACAGCCGTATTCTGCTTCACATTTGTGTTCAAAACCTCACCTTGGCTTCTGGTCCCTCCTGAAGTGCAAATCAATTTAGACACATGACAAAAAAAATCCTCCGCTTGTGTTTTCTTCCCTATGAATGGGCTATTGACATATTTCGAGGGCAGGAAGCAAATAAAGCTCCGTGAGCATCCTCCCCTCAAACTGGTGTACAAATAAACAACTGGCAGATATGGCAAACTGACCCCCAGCAAAGCTCCAGGACGAGGACAAAGCTCCTTTGTCTACAGTGTCTTCCCATGGCATGGGAGTCACTCCTGCCAGCCCAGTGCCTCACCTGATCATCAAGAGCCAACACACGTACACACACACACACACACACACACGCTTAAGGGAACAAGCTGTTCTGCTTGATGCCAGAAGAACTTTGCCTGTTTCCATCATGGCATTAGCATCGGATGGTAGCGATGGAGACTGGCTTTGGAAACATCTTAGTATGCAGGGTGGGTGCCACCAGCTGAGAGGCTGTGGGTGTGGTGACACTAGGAATGGCTGTTGGTTGTGGAGCCTCTGTCAATCCTCTCTCCGTAACAGTCCTTAAAAAAGAAGTAGAAAAGATCACCTGCTCATGATACTGAAGGAAGAAACAAATGTGACTTTCTTTTCCTTCTAGGACCTCCAGGGGACCAGGACTTGGTCAGATTTTACATAGCATGTATTACAAGCTGTAACACCATAAACCACTCTAAACCTGAAATGTACTTTCCTCCCCGAACAAGGGTTTAGTAAATGTCAAAAAGAAACCTCACCTGACCCCCAGTGGAGATTGTTACCTGTTACTCTTGCCTGTGGTCTGACTTGCCAAGCAGTTTCTCCCAAGACAATGAGCCCAAGACAAGGTGAAACAAGTTCCAGGGATATTTTAAACATCTATCCCTAGCTTTCTGGATTTTTGCTCATCCATACCCTTCGACCCTACCCTTTGACCCAGCCACAGAACGTTCTCATCAAATAAACTTAAGACACTCGTGTATCTTTCCTGTTGTTGGGGACCTTAGAGTGACCTTCCAATCTCTGAAAATGGACTACAAGGCAACTGGGAAGACTGTTTCCAAGGGCAGGGAATGATAGGATGAGGGGTCATGGTTTGAAGCTGAAAAATGACAGATTGGGCTGGACATGAGGAAAAAGTTGTTTAATCTGAGGGGTGGGGATCCCTGGAACAGGCTGCCCAGAGAGGTGGTGGACGCCCCATCCCATTCAAAGTCAGAGTGGATGGGGCTCTGGGCAATCTGGGCTGGTGAGTAATGTCCCTGCTTGTTGTAGGGAGGGGTTGGACTGGATGACCTTTGGAGATCCCTTCCAACCCAGCACATTCGGTGATTCTGTGATTTTATGATTCTCCCTTAAAGCTACTAAACCATTCCCTGCTTAATATTTAGCAGAAGACCTTAAAACCTGCCTTTTGGTCGAAGCTGAACAACAGACCTCGGCAACTGCCTGCTCTACGGATGTGGTTTGACAGCAGAGGCTGGGGGAATGCAAAGAAACCACTGCTATGAGAAACCCTGCTGCCAGCTTTTCGGTTTATGAGGAATTCTCCTGCCTTACTGATATATACATCAATCAGATCATCAAGATCCATGTGGGGAGGGAGCTCTCTTCTGCTTGTCTGCCCTTTGCAGCATTTCACCTTGCTCTTTACATGCCAGCCATGGGTTCCAGAAAGCGGACAAGGAAACACAAGTCCTGTGCAGCATGAAAGGGAGCCTGAATCCCTTTGAAACTGTTGTCAGGCAGGGGTTAACTTAATAAATAGGAGCTTTCAAATGTCTATTTTAGATTCTCTGCTGCTTTCATCTCCTTCCTGAATAACACTCGTTTCCCCTCTGACAATAAATAATGTTTACATGAGCAATAAAAGCAACTCCAGGGGGTGCAGCTGTCCTGGACTAAGCACAGCCCCAGAGGAAATGGAGCCACAGATCTTACAAAAATAATGTAAGGGTGGTGTTTCCTTATCTTGCCGGAACTTTGCTGCCTCTCAGGGCATTCTCCTAAATAGATGGTAGAAATCCAGCCCTTTAGCACAGTGAATTTGCCTGCCTGCTCTGCTGCTTCCCATGGCTCTTGGTGTCCTTGTCACCTCAAGGTTTTACTTTCCCCTATCAGACATCACTCAGATTGGCCTTGTCTGGAGAACAGTGTGACAGGGCTCCCTCCTCATGGTAGGTTCCCCCAGACATCCCAATATGTGAACGGATTTCACTCAGTCACTTGCAATTGTGTCATTGTCACTTGGTGAAAGTGAAATGGCAGCAGCTCAATCACAAAATCCAATCAACATCATCACAGAGATGTGGGAGAGGAAGGAAATTTGAACAAGCTTCCGGAGAGGCAGGATCCAGTGTAACTGGGCCACCCCTCACACACACACTGCTTCTGCTTTGAAAAAGTCAGGCATGATACTGCTAGTAGAAGAGCACGGCTGCTTCCCATGCTTACAACTGTTTAATTCTAGGTTGAGATGGGCCTTCTTGGCAAATGGATTGTTTAACCATTTGTCCTAAGCTCTGAGTATCAGAGAACCATGCACAGGCTCACTTCTCTGGTCTCCCCTTATTAAAGGTAGATTTGTCCTTTCCCATCTTCTCAGAACTCCCTTGTTCCTCCACAGTTTCCTCAAGCTGTACTGATGAGGGTTTAAGTACTGCTTAACTAATTCCTTAGTGCTTTAGGATTAATTTCAGCACCAAATTTATCTTAATATTTGTGATCTTTTCCTTTATTTATCCTAAGGTGCAGTCCTAGCCCTGTGTCCAAATTCATTGCATCAACCAGTCATGCCTGATCCAAAGTAGATACCTCTGTGTCCATTTTTGCCTTCCCCAAGAAACACCTGAAGTACTAAGAATGGAGGCTGACACATGGATTATACTCTTTTGCTGTGAGACTGCCAACATCCAGATTCTCATGGGGGAGCATGGAGGAAAACACTCCCTGACTGCCCTCCCAGAGGCAGACAACCTTAAGAGAGTGTCTGGATTAAATGGCAACAAGTGTTTTGCTTCAGGAGGAAATTATTGAAGCAGCAGCACAGTATAACAGACAGGCTGCTGGCAGAGGCCCCCTAGAAGGACACAGAGCTGTGCCACTTGCCTCAATAGCATTCTCTCTCTCTCTCTCTCTCTCTCTCTCTCTCTGTGGACAGATTGCTGCCAAAAAGGGATTTAACCTGGTGGCCTGCAAGTTTAGCAAATAGTCAATTAGGATGGGTTTTCATTTTATTAGGGATTTTCTCATTACCTCTGGGTTTTCTTTCTGGATACTTTGGGCCAGATGTTGTCTCTTTTGACAACATGAGTTACGGAATGAATTATTTAGATTTATCCTTATGCTGTGCACACTCCAGTAATAATACTCTGTGCTTTCTGCTCTTGGCTGTGCTCCTCGGGCTGTGTTACAGCCTTGTCAAAGCAACACTTTACCTTAGTTCTATTTTTTTGCTTCTTCCACTGTTTTCCTCTTCTCTGATTCCCCTGGCTTGCTGTAACTCGCCCTATCTCTTACTTTTCCTGAACAGTTCCGCTCGCCATTTCTTGTGCTGCCCCTCAGTCTTCTGCCACATTTTGATTGTTTGAGGTTTTCTGCCCTGATTTTTAGGTCCTCAAAGTCTTGATGCAGCTGTATCAGATGTTAGCTGTCCTCTGCACGGGTTTGTGTGATGGGCCTTTAACCAGCCTCTGCTTGTGGCTAGTAGCTTTGCAGACCCCATCTCTCAGCCTTTTCTGCACAGATCCTGTGTACTTCTGACTTCAGTAAAATCAGAATTTCCCTCTTGGAACTCTGTTTTTCTGAATCATTTTTTTTATTCCTTTTTCTTTTTTTAATTCCTCCTTTTCTTGAACGTGTGCTAGTGCTTCACGTTCACCCACCTGCCACTTCTGGTTTTTCCCTGCTTATAGTCAGAAGCAACTGCCACTCCCCTTCCCACCACCTTCTGAAATAAAGCAGTCACCAGGACATACGGTGGAGGCCTTGACGGTTGTACACTTTCCCAGCAGAAAACTGGACTCACCTCGTACTAAAGATGGTTCTTTTATTTCCCCATGTAACTTCCTGGCAGCTCCCAGCTGGAGATCCAGCGCTGAGTGCCCAGCAGCCCACAGCTCAGCGCCCCTTCACCCTTTGCTCTCCAACCACAGACATTAATTAACAAATGTTCACCTCCTGCTGGACGTCGGGGAATGCACAGTTACAGCTGCTCTAAGCTACAGTATTTTTAATTCCAAAGGTGACACTTGGAACCGAAGGTCTTCAGAGGATATGTAGGTTTGTAACAGGGGTGACGTGTGCTAACACGGTTGCTGGTTAGACCTGTAAGACCTCTTTTTTGCCACGACAAGAACGTGATAATTCCCGTTAGACAGCTGATGTCAGGAGAATCAATAAGGCTTCAGCTCCAGCAAAAGGAACTGCAGGGTAACTACATAAGATCTGCATATAAACAGCAGAATAATAGCCAGTCTCACACTCTCTGAAGGAGGATCTGATGAGTTAAACCAAAAGCCTTTCCTGATAAGGGGCTTTTAATGAAACTTCTATTGTAGCTCTGTCTTACTGCTCTGTGGAAATAGGGGGAGATTTTTCATTATGAAAAGGTTACAAAACCCAGTGGTTAAAAGAAGGTGGCAGTTGTCTGTGTGTGTCATTATCAGCAGTGGCTTTGCATGAGGCAAACCCATGACCTGGCTCCCACTTCTCTCTTGCTGCGCAGGATGCTCTCATGCTTTGGCCATGCTCACAATACGTAGCACGGAGCAGAGAATCGCTACCAACCGCCAGTCTGGACATCCATTTCTTTGATTAGTATAAGACCTTGAAGTGTTTCTGTTAAATAACCATCCTGGAGTATAGAAAACTTTCAAATTCGTATGAATGATTTGCTTTCTGTGTTGTCCTTAAGGCACATACGTCTATCCGAGTTTCAGTTTGGTCCGGAGGAGCAATTTCAACCAGTATCTATCCCAGGATGTGACAGCTGGGTTTGTTAGAACCATCTGTATGTCTGTAGACTTCAACCACGTGGATTGAACTCACTGTCTGTGCCACAGTGTGGTGTCCTGTGACAGCTTGTCTCACAGCTGCACTACTGTGATTGGTAAGTGTTGGCCGATGATCACGGACTTTAGAACAGCCAGGAGCTACGACATCACGACTCCATTCATCCTGGAAACTGTAAGCATGAAGAAAAGAGTTATTTTCTTTTAAACTGCTCTTGTGAGGAAGCAGAGCTTTCTAATCCATCTTATTGGCACATTGTGCAAACAACTTGTCCTGTAACATATGGACCCACTTCTCATAGCCTGAAAACCCATTGGCAGCAACGGGGCAAATAACTGTCTCTATAAAGGATGGCACAGACCTTTAAAAGACTTGTGAGGTTGATTTCAGTTAGACTCAGGGCAGATGGTATTTACTTGTTTTCCATCAAACAAGTCCCCAGCTTCAACCTAGTGCTCCACTATCTGGAGAGTATGATTACAGACTCTCAGATGCACAGCCTGGTGCAGAACTTTGCTTGGTTGGCAGAGCAGTTGTGCTCCCTATAACTACCTGCAAGGTAGAGGTGGTAGCAAGGAGGGGGTTGATCTTTTCTCCCAAGGGGTAGGATGTGAGGAATGGCCTCATGTTGCACCAGAGAAGACGTAGGCTGAATGTTAGGAAGAAGTTCTTCACTGAAAGAGTTGTTGGACATTGGCATAGGCTGCCCAGGGCAGTGATGGAGTCCCCATCTCTGGAGAGATGTGAAGGACGTGTAGATGTGGTTCTGAACAACAGGAGTTAGGAATGACCTGGCAGTGCTGGGTTATGGTTGGACTTGATCTTCCAACCAAACAGATAGTGTGAGCCTATGATCAAGTTGCTAAAGTCAGCTATACACAACTCATTCAGGGAAACAGCAGGATGGGATCACGTTGTTTTTGAGCTCTGCTGCAAGAGGAGGATGCATGCAGTGGGCTTGAAGCACCAGAAGCAGGTAGGACAGAGCCCTTCTGGGTTTGCACCAGATTCCTCTACTCTAAGTGTGTGTGTGGGCTTTTGTAAAACATCAGATACTTCCTGACTGTGGTTTGCACGCAGGACAGATGCCAAGGCTGGTGCCCCATATTCTGTGTGGGTTAGCGTGCTTACGTGGCTTATCTTGCTTCTGTTGAAGCCACCAGCAGAATGCAGCAGCCAGCGAAAATGCTCAGGCACAAATTATTCCTCCAGATAGAGACTGCAGGAGAGTAACAGAAAATAAACCAACTAACCGAGGTCTGGCTGCTCTAGTACAGAGCATGTAAACTGCAGACACATCTTTCCTGTAAAGGAGAATAAGTCTTGCTCTCCACTGGAAAGCTGTATCACAGGAGTATTTGAGGGAGAAGTTACAGTCAGCTAGTGTAAAGGGATCTTAAAACGTCTCTGCTTGCGGTGTGAGGTGCTACTCTGCATTAATTTGTTGTTTTAACAGCATGAGGAACTCAGTTCCATCTTCTTGAGGTGGCAGTCATAGAATCACAGGTTGGAAGGGAGCTTGGAGATCACCCAGTGTTAAACCCCTGCTATGGGCAGGGACACCTCTCACCAGACCAGAGGTGAAAGTCCCATCCAACTTCGCCTTGAACACTTCCAGGGGTGGGACAGTAGTCAGTCGGTACAAAAGTAAAACCAAATGACAAGACTGTGTCCAGGGAGAAGAGCTGGGATAAAGTTTTGCATGGACTAACCAGAGCCTCTGCAGATAACCCTGCCAGGACTCTAGTTCAAATCTAGATGCTGTGAGTGGTGTGCAGTAAAGACACTTTACCTAGGCAGAGTCTTCTCTCCTATAGAGCTCTGCATTGTGAAACGCTATGATCGCCCACAGTCCAGCATCAGCTCTGAAAGCCAAACTCTATTTGGAGAACAGCTCTACTCATGGCTAAGCAACCTCTTCCTCCCATTTTGGGGACTGTTAAGCTTTCATTGACTGAAATCGGTCTAGGACAAGGTGACAGTTGTGCACCTCACTCACTGCGGTACATTCAACCCCACGGATGTCATAGTGAAATCAGTGGAGATCCACCTAACTGAAGGCTGAGGAGAGCCCTTATGAGGGTTGCAGTGTCAACAAGGGACGGCTAAAGGTGTCTGTGATGGGCTTTCCTCTGCACCCTGTGCTGGCAGTTAGACAGAATCTTGAGTCTGCAATTCCATCCTCTGGAGCGTTGCACTTTATCCCAAATAAATTTATCTTTTTTCCAAGTACTTCAGCTTTTAAGTTCAGTTGCCAGCTGCTGGGCTACCTGAAAACATTGTGGTAGCAAGAGGATAAGGAGGTCTCCCTGTATTCTTGCCAGGGCATGCAAAGCCAAGGCTGTGTGTTGCTGACCAGCCTGGGGCAGTGCTCAATACATTTGGCATGGGCAGATTTGATTTGACAGACAAAGTCAGAGCTCCCACGTGGGGAGGAGAATGGGCACCACAGCATTTGTCAAGGGCTTTCAGAAGAGTCCTAAGAATTTTGCTTTGTGTGACTGGAGAGCTGCTCCTGGCTGGAGGGTAAAAGGCTGCTGACAGGACATGCAAGAAGTGTGTGAGAAGTCAGAGCACTGGGGCCGCCACAATGCTGGCACTGTCTCCAAAAAGAGATTTGTGTCCTAGACATCAGGAGCAGATTTTTATGTTGCTCTATTGCTTTACTGAAAGTACATGCAGCCATGCACAGCCCCCTTCCACGTTCACCACTGTGACACTTACGATGAAAAATGCAGACAGTCAGCAGCCAGGAGCCCTGCTGTTTGTGACGGGCCCCCACGATGAAACCACAGCTCACTCCCCCTGCCTGACCTTTCTCTGAACACTCAGGTCGGAAAGCACTGGAAGATTTTAGTCTCTGGAAGGCGGCAGGGGGGAGCACAAAGCAAGGTAATAACAAACTAGAGGCAAAACTCCTCCAGCTGTGATCACAGAAGCTCTAAGGTGGGACCGCTCACAGGCTGGGACAATCTGTGTAGAAGCTCCAAAAGGAAAACCTGCCTCTCTCTGTGCCGGGTCTCCTCCCTTCCAGTCCTAGCGAGCGCCAGGTGCTCAGACCTTGCACACACAGGGAACTGCGGTACTTGCAAACATCAGACAGGTTGGTTGCTCTTTGCAGCCTCTTCACCAGACAATTCATGGAGCAAGGGATTAAACACCAGAGTGATGACAGGTCCTGCATCTCTTCAGGCAGCCCACGGAGCAGCCTGCTGGCAGCTGTCTGCAGTTTAGGCTTCGGAACTGAGAGTGGGGAGCACACTCACACCCCGCAGAAACTCAGGCACCCCGTGCAAACACCCCGTGCGTGTAGCTCTGCCTCGGGCGGCCAGGACGCCAGCGTCCCAGCTTTCAGACAAACGAGCGATTCCTGACAGCGTGGCGGATCAGGAAAGGAAAGGCGTGATTCTTCTGTGGACAGGGAGGGGACCAGCTCTCTGTGGAGACTGCTGGCCCTGACAAGCACGCACATAAATGGCTTTCTCCAGGACCTCTCACAGTCTTGCACTAACTGCCCTAAATGTTTTCTGCCCTCAATTCTGATGGGGATACACGTTCCGACAGTCCTGCTGAGTGTCCTGGTGGGTTTTCCTTGTTCTAGGTACATTTGCCACTCAGCTTTCCAGCCGCCAGCATCTCCACATGGGCATTTTTTCAAGTGTCGTCCCCTTTCACTGAGGTACATCTACACTGCTCTAGGACAAGAGGAAATGGCCTCAAGCTGCTTAGGGGGAAATTTAAGTTGGCCATAAGGACAAACTTCATGGAAAGGGTCCTCAGGCCTTGGAACAGGCTGCCCAGAGAGGCAGTTGAATCACCATCCCTGGACATGTTTCTCAATTGTGGAGATCTGGAGCTCAGGGACAGGGTTTAGTGGTGGGTTAGAACAGCTGGGTTAGTGGTTGGATTTGATGATCTTGAAGGTATTTTCCAACCTAAATAATTCTGTGAGTCTATCCTTGAAAAAGTTTCAAGGTCACCAAGTCCAAATATTATTCAGACCCTTCAGCTTTTTAATATCTTTTACTTAGCTGTTCAAAGAGGAAAAGCAGCTGGGAAAGTGCCCTCAAGATGGCTGAGAGCAAGGCAGGAACGTGGCCAGGTGTCCCACCCCATCCCACACTTCTAGAAGGTGCTTTGGCTTACAGCCATGCTCCTCAGCAAGCCTGGGCAGATGTGAACATGACTTTCTGATTTGTGCCTTCCTTACACAAGGTAGTGGAAAACTTCAACCCTTAGAATCACTAAATCAAGGAGGAAAAGAAAACACACTTCATTTAACCGCAGAGGCAAAGCTATTCCACCAACCTTCCATCGGACTTTTTGGACACACTGAAAACTCCAAGTTGCCTGTCCGAAGAACACGCTGGCTTTGAGGGTGTTCTTGCAAACCATTTTCACTTGGACAGCTTTGTTGTTAGACTGCCCTTGTTTGCTTTTTGCCATGCTGCTCGGAGGCAGAAAGGACTCCAGGGCACACATGTCGGGTACACAGAATTTTATCTTCTGTGGGAGAATAGGGCAGCTTGTTCCTCTACAGGAGAGATTCTTTGCTTGATCATATGCTCCAGCTTTAGGGAGAAAGGAGAACTTTAAACCTACTAAGACATGGGCTTTTCCATTTCACTTGCAGCTGCAGTCAGATTAGCTACTTCATGTTTTATAACTTGGCCTAGACCCATGTCAAATCAGTCACCTCAAACCAGTCCAAATTTGGAAGGTGCAGCTTCTTCAAAATGCTTCCAC
>JAOXOE010029534.1:0-14336 GCA_028565055.1 Phoeniculus purpureus
ATGGGGCCCCAACCACCTCCCTGGGCAACCCATTCCAGGCTCTCACCACTCTCACGCTGAAGAACTTCCTCCTCATAGCCAATCTATACCTACCCATCTTCAGATTTGCTCCATTGCCCCTAGTCCTGTCACTACCCACCATCCTAAATAGTCCTTCCCCAGCCTTTTTGTAGGTCCCCTTCAGATCCTGGAAGGCCACAAGAAGGTCACCTCGGAGCTTCCTCTTCTCCAGACTGAACAGCCCCAATTCTCTCAGTCTATCCTCACAGGAGAGGTGCTCCAGCCCTCATCTGCACGTGCTCCAGCATGTCCACATCCTTCTTGTAGTAAGGGCTCCAGAACTGGAAGCAGTACTCCAGGTGGGGTCTCACCAGAACCGAGTAGAGGGGGAGCAACCAAGGAGCAATCTTTTTATCAAAATGGCAAAATGACTTGTGGATTTCTTTCAAGCAGACCTGTGTCTCAGGATATCTGTTGCAACTCGTAGCAAGTTTCTAAAGGTTTTTGTTATTTGTTAATGTTTAAATGTGTAGCAGAGTCCTCATGAAGCTGTAGCTCTCCTTGGAGATTTCTCCAAGTTTTTTGAGACGTGCATGAGGGAACTGAGGCTAAGCACAAAGCAGGGAGTGCTGGAGGTCCTCTAAGAATAACCAATGCATCTACTTTCCAGCATATAACAACTATTTGGTCTTGTGTTGTTAATAGTATTTTGATAATGAGTGACCTACACTTTTTATATTTTTGCACAATATCATCCTCTGAAACAATGCACACAGACTTGCTACAAACAATTTTCTCTTGAGGTCTTAGCCTGCTAAAAAGCTTTAGAGCTGCCACTGATATCAAGACACTCGTCTACCATCAGTGCTTGAACTGCTAGACGTAATGTTTCACATGCATGAGGGGATGGTACACACACTTGAGTGACTACTCTTATTTTTGCCATCTCTCAGCCAAATGATGCCTTGCTTTTTCCCACTTGCTACAAAGAGAGGTGTTACATTAATTACATTAATTAGTGAAATAGGTTCAGTTCTTTGGGTACTACTTGGATAACAAAACTACCCAATGTTGAAGGTATCAGTTGGATTGTCTAACTGGCTTTATTTCTTATATTCTTTCAATACTTGTGAGATTCAAGCATAAACATGATAAGAAGCTTTCAGACTGCCAAAGATTTTGCTATTGACTATCTATAACCCACAAATACTTATACCTACCTGGTTTGGGTTTTTTTAAGTTATCACTGAAAAATTATTTTCTTTTTTTGCAATGAGGGAAATGTGCCAAGTTCTTAAGTCATCTTCCTGTTGACAATTTGATTATTTCATTATCTCCAGTTTGATTGGTTTGTTGTTTGGTTGGGGTTTTTTCAGGGATCTTCTACTGTTAAAATGTCACAATATTTCTATTCTAGTTTAACATGTAGTCATTTTGAGTATTTAAAACAAACGTTTACAATTCACTTTAAAACTCCCACTGTCTACATATGATTTCTGGTTTATAATGATCAATTTTTTCTTAACTTTCAAATTCCTCATTGATTAAGGAAAAGGATTAAAAGAAACAATGGACTAGTAGAAGCCAATGAGAATCTCCACTAACACAGGAGAGTAGAGAGACTGGACATGGAACCAATTCTTGCTGTATATAAGGCAATAAATATATGCACTGGTAATGCTTTAGACCTGCATAAATGTTTAAGTTAGCTGTCTAACTGCTCAATATGTTTAGGGAAAACAAGTATGGTGAAAATTGCCATATTGAGGTTTTACCAATCACAGTGAGCCCATTTGAAATTAATTCTGCAAGACTATTGCTTTCTTTTAAATCTCCACTACATGAGCAATGCTTGCCAGAAAGTAATTTTAAAGGTCCAGAAAAGAGTTTTTCTGGATCTAAAGTATTTTAAAAATTAAATGTAATTACTTCTTGTAGAAAGTCATTCTTTTCTGCCTCTTTCACTCATCAGTCTTCTTGTTGTTAACAATGTCTGCCATGGGTATAGGGGACAGCACCAGATCTGAGCGTGCTGAACTCATACTCTAGCAATGAGAGCTTTGAGTATTCATTCTCAAAATCTTGTGAATTATTAGAGCTAGACTATTGCTTGTCTTGGGCCATCTCTAGCTACAGAACTGTGCAAAATCCCTCTAGGTTTTCATAGAATCACAGAATCATCATGGCTAGAAAGGAACTCCAGGACCGTTAAGTCCAGCCTTCATCCCAACATGTCCCTAATTTTTAGACCATGGCCTCAAGTGCTCCATCTACTCGTTTTTTAAATACCTCCAGAGACAGTGACTCCACCATCTCCCTGTCAGCCTTTTCCGGTGCCCAACCCCTCTCTCAGGAAAGAACTTCTTCTTAAGATCCAATCTAAACCTCCCCGGACACAACTTGAGGCCATTTTCTCTCATCCTGTCATTAGTAATTTGGGTGAAGAGACCAACACCATCCTCGCTACAACCTCCTTTTAGTTAGTTGTAGAGAACAAGGTGGTCTCCTCTCAGCCTCCTCTTCTCTAGACTAAATAACCCCAGTTGCCTCAACCACTCTTCATAAGGCCTGTTTTACAGACCTCTCACCAGCGTTGTTGCCCTTTTCTAGACTTGATCCAGCCCCTCAATGTCCTTCTTATACTGTGGCACCCAAAACTGGACACAGTAGTCAAGGTGCAGTCTCATGAGTGCAGAGTAGGGGGACACCACCACCTCCCTACTCCCGTTGGTTACACTGTTCGTGACTCAGGCCAGGATGCTTTTGGTCTTCTTGGCCACCTGGGCACGCTGCTGGCTCCTGTTCAGCCTGCTGTCAACCAACACCCCCAGGCCCTTTTCTGCCAGGCAGATCTCCAACCAGTCTCTCCAAAGTCTGGAGTGCTGCTGGGGGTTGTTGTGACCAAAGTGCATGACCTGATACTTGGTTTTGTTGAACCTTATCCCACTGGCCTCAGCCCATTGCTCCAGTCCTTTGCAGCACCTCCCTACCCTCATGCAAGTCAACACTCCTTCTTAATTTCATGTCATCTGCAAATTTACTGAGGGTGCATTTGAACCCTCAGTACTCCAGGTACTGATAAAGATGTTAAACAAGACTTGTCCAAAACCTGAGCCCTGAGGGACACCACTGGTGACTGGTCATCAGCTGGATTTAACCCCATTCACCACAACTCTCTGAGTTCGGCCATCCAGCCAGTTTTTAAAGAAGAGTCCACCTGTCTAAGCTGTGAGCCAACAGCTTCTCTAGCAGAATACTGTAGGAAATTAGTTTTATACTAATGAAATTGGATACAGAACCATTTGTCACCAGAAAGCACGGGGTTAGTTTTTGTATGGCTGAAATGCCTCCATATAGCATTTAGCACAAGTCCTCCTCCTGCCAGACTTGTTCTCACAATTTCATGACAGTTGAAGTACTAACCATTTCTGTATAACAGACAATATATGACACCGTTGGATGACAATCCATTGCCCTACTGTAGGCCACCATGCTTGACTGCTTCTGAGGATTTCCTATGAAGTTTAACTTATACCTTCTAAGCATGTCATGTGCTGGGTGCATTGCTGTATAATACAGTAGTAATACCAAGACAAGCCTCTAAAGGAGTAATTGTAACTACAATATCTTATGCTAAATATTTAAGGAACTAAACCAATTTTACCTTCCCAGAATCTTCAGTGCAAAGCAAAAGGCTTTTATGGATATCGGTTCAGGGCAAAATCCCAATTTAGAAAGAACTTCAGCATTGTCCTTAGGGCTGAGTGGTGGTGAAAAAGCCTCTTTCTTTCACGTGTTTCAGAGGAAACTGAAACTTTTGTGGACAATTTAAAGATAATAAAAATGTCATTGGTCAGATGTCAGTAACAGTGCATTTTTATAGAACAGTGAGGGGTGTAAACATACCTCAATATCCGTAGTGTGTGTGCCAATCTAATGCCGTCTGAGTAAGTGATATCATTTTTTGCCAAGGAGGCTTTCATAATAGCAGTAGTTATAGTCTTCAATTTTTTAACATCACAATTTTTGACATTAATACAGTGTGATCTTTTCCTAGCCAACTAATCCAATGCAGTCATTCTGTATGAACTAATGCTGCCTTACAGTCTCATATACAACAAATTTTACTGTCAGATACGGATGAATGATGATTGTCAAACATTTCATTAAATTCAATACATATCTCATGTAACTTGAATGTAAATGCCATATCTAAATCTAAACTTTTCAGAACTGTTTCATAATTCTCAGCAGTGATCTTAATGCCTGGTGTCCGAATACTTGATATGTAAAGGACTCAACAAACACATCCTCTTCCTGCATGATTTGTTTCAGCGAAAAATTCTTTTTTCTTCAGTTAGTTGCTTTGGAAATGAAAGCTTCATGAAGGCCCAGTCTAGTAAATCAGTTAGCTCCCTGAAGTTTGATTATGAATCAATTTCTGTCTCTACCAGGAGAACATGTTTTACGTCACACAAAGTACACATTTCAACGTTAAGCTCGACATTCTTTTTGTAGCCCTTTGACATGTTAAATAACACAGAAGTCAAACTGCAGAGTGTAAAGTGTCTTTTAAATTTCCATAGCAGAATTGGCTTATACCTTACCATCAAAATGATACTGTCAAATCCTGCCTTTCTAAAGCACAGTTGTGATTGTCACAAACAAAAATTCAAAACTAATACAGCAGTATCAGGTGAGGTCACTGTTGATATTAATCTTTCATTTGTGGCCATAGAAGTGAAACAAAAAGTCAGCACTCATATGTCAAACAGGAAGCATGTATCACACAATCAAGTAGAAAATAGGTATTTCTGGAGGGATTAATTGCTTGATACACCATATCTTTAAAGGAAAACCAAATTCTTGCCCCAATATAATTAAAATAATAGGCATGCCACGCACTTTTGGAGTCATACATGGAGTAGTCTGTGTTAGGACTTGAGAGCAGAGAAGGCAAAGGTTTAATGTAAGCTGAGTATTCAAAATTCTAGACATTGATTGTTCTTTTTCTAAGGTTTTTTATGCTCTTTCTATTACCTAATTGTCTAATTTATTTGAGGCTAATGCACTAATGTAAGGAAATAAACAACTCTTCTAAACTCTTCTAGAATGACAGTTCTGAGGAATGTTCCTGATCATTGTGTCTATGCTTTGGCAGGTAGATGTTGTTCTCTACTCAGGGAGCATTTCTGTACTCTTGCAGAAACTGTCTGTAGAGAAAGAAAATAAAATGAGAAAAGTAACAATTTGCTGCTGTTCCCAAAGACACTGAGGGAAGTTGCTCTCATTACACTAAAGTTTTACCACCAGTTAAGACAGCAATGTTCTTTATTGTTTCCTTAAGTAAGTAAGGGTTTTCACTGTTTGCCATTGTATTTCTTACCTGTCAAAATTGCTGCAGTGTGACATAAGAAGATGCACTTCTCATTACAACTTCAGCATCAGTACACATTAAGAGTTGTCATACACAGTTAAATGCATACCATGTTTTTTCAACTGGATATGTTAGGTCTTAATTCATAGTAAGCACTACGTTATGGGTAACAAGCAGGAGGAGCTGGAAGACATTGTACAACAGGGTAACTATGACTTAGTCACCATCACTGAAATGTGGTGGGATGACTTACCACAACTGTAGCACTGCATGGACAGGTAAAGAAGGAGAGATGGTGGGATGGCTCTCTGTTGGGGAAAGTTTTGGTTGTATTGAACGCAATGAATCAAATGGTAAGGTTGAGTTCTTACAGTTAAGGATGAGAGAGAAGGCCAACAAGGCAGATATCCTATTGGGTGTCTGCTATAGACCACCCAACCGGGATAAAGAGGTGGGTTCTGTAGGCAGCTGGCGGAAGTCTCACAATCTCTAGCCCTTGTTCTCATTGAGGACTTCAACTTACCCGACATTTTCTGGAAATACAACATAAAATTTTTTCAGATCAGGTCCTACACTTTGGTCAAAACAACCCCATGCAATGCTACAGGCTTGAAGAAGAGTGGCTGGAAAACTGCTCTGTGAAAAAGGAGATGGGGGCGCTAATTGACAGCCTGCTGAACACGAGCCAGCAGTGTGTCTAGGAAACATGGTTTAGCAAGTATGATGGCATTAGGTTGATGACTGGACTTGATGATCTTGGGGATTTCTTCCAACCCTAATGATTCCATGATTATTGTATAACATCTTTTTACTTAAACCTAAAACGGTATGTACAGAAAAGAGAGTTCTTTAAAGTGAAGTCTGCTCCTGTTAATGGAAAATCATGAATTTCACCTGAAAATGTCTCCTAAACTTATATACTAAAATATATTTTATATACTAAAATATATCCAAAGCCATTCTATCTATAATGCTCAGAAGAATATTATGTTAAATTGGAGGGGGCTGAGAGTGTGTATTTGAAAGTACAAAGCATTCCACATTTTATTGAATGAAACTTTGCAAACTCATGAGCCTTGAGATTGCTTTTATACCTAGATATATTAATGTACGAAATACATTAATTTCAAAAGACACACTTAGGACTTCAGTTATAATAGCCACATGACAGATAGAACTAACTTTTGAATTGTCAGAATCGGTACATCAAATCATATTTTAAAGATGTATATTTATTCTTAAAAAATTATTTTGCATTCAATAGCATTGAATATTTTAGGTAATCTGGTTTTACGGTGGGCATACACATGAAATAGCAATCACGGGAAAAGATATAGAAGATACAACACTTTAGTAGAGTTTTAGTTACAACAAAAATAATTTTAGTGGGTTTGCTAATTCTTCTTTAATTAGGAGTACAAAACTTGTGAATAAAAAATTTTAACAAAGCTCAATACACGCTCACACTGATTCTTTCTGAAAGAAAGAGTGGGACCAAAGTTTCTTTTTCTTTTCTTTTGCAGAATTACTGTTTTATTTTATTCCATTTTAAGGTCTGTCTTTTATTTAAGTGGAATATTCACATGTGCACATTTTATTACTAATATTTTAAGCCCCCAAGGGAAAAATATGAATATTGAAGACATAAAATTGTGCAAAAGTTTATTGTGGTGGAGGTAACCATGAAATGCCTAAAAGAATCTAAATAATGGAGAATATCCGTTTTCAATTACAACTTTAGAGCTCTTACTTTGCTGCCATGATTTATGAAGAGTGTGAAAGGTGTCCCAAAGGCTTCTCCTTAAATGAGACAAAGAAAAATGCCACTCCACATTTTCTCTCTCTGTATAAGGAGGAAATTACTTTCCTTTTATTGCTGCTTGCATTTGAAATCAGGACTGAGTATCAGAACAGAGAGAGTGTAACTAAATGAGAGCGGGCAAAGGTATCTGGCAGTTGTGGAATAATCCTAGAAGGGTTTCAGACTGCTGCATTTCAGAGCTTTAGCTTTGAAATGACTGCACACAATATGTAACTACATCTGTATTTTGTTCCACTGGGCTATGTCAGGTTTCTTTCTAGACGACTTTCTTATAGCATTCAGTCATAACATGCTGACACTTTAAAACTTGACGACTATGCAATTGTTTTACTGACAAATACTAGAATCGTAGAATCATAGAGCCATAGAATCATTAGGGGCTGGAAGTGACCTCAAAAGATGATCTAGTCCAGTCCCCCTGCCACAGAAGGATCACCCAGACCAAGTCACACAGGAACACATCCACAGTGTTTTCTAGAAGGTCTCAGCACCTGCAACACAGGCTTTGAGATGAAAGTACCTTCCCCATCGTAAGTCTCTATGGAATCATACAATCAGTCAGGGCTGGAAGGGACCACAGGATCATCCAGTTACAACCCCCCTGCCATGGGCACGGACACCCCACCCTAGATCAGGATGGCCAGAGCCTCATCCAGGCTGGCCTTAAACACCTCCAGGGACGGGGCCCCAACCACCTCCCTGGACAACCCATTCCAGGCTCTCACCACTCTCATGGTGAAGAACTTCCTCCTCACATCCAGTCTAAATCTACCCAGCTCCAGCTCTGCTCCATTGCCCCTAGTCCTGTCGTTAAAGGCTGATTAGAAGTTTTTGCATTCTCTTAGTGACAGATTCTGATCCTTGACTATGCTTGAAGCTTTCTCTGAGAACATTTGTCTAAAATTTTGGACTGAGATATGAGCAATACAGACCTGTATTTGCTTGGTGAAACCTGATTTTGGCTCATAAAAAATCCAAGTTTAGGGCTTTGAAGAATATTTCAGTATTTGTAAATTTTTTTAAAAAAAAAAAGAAGAAGAAAAGGCAAAAGAATAATTCAGATACCTCTGATACAATTCTATGGATTTATGAGTGGGAAAAAATCTCTTTAATCCTTGAACTTCAGGTTAACCAGACAAACAGAGACTGTTTCTCTATTCACAACACAAATATTTTCAAAGAGCACTCAAGCTGAGAGCCCTCCATCTAGTTTATTTCCCTTTCCTGTGAGTCATATGTTAGTTCTCATTCAGACGGTACCAAGTTTTCCTCGTCTTTTATAGTAGATCGTCATGAAGTGATTCTGTGCTCAGTAACTAAATACAGGTAACTAAAGCAGAAAGTGGTTTGATATTTTGATTGGAATTGAAGAGCAGCTGTTCCCTCACATAGCACTGCATTAGGGACTTAGTTCACTCTCTTCTCTTCACCCATTTCTGTTCCCTTTGACTGTGCTGTGTGTGCCTCTTCTCAAACAGTATCCACAGGGAGCTATCGTTCCAAGAACACCAAAGATCTTTCTGTTGTGTAAAACGGTGCCAATCCACCAGTTTGAGAGAGGCTGGATTCAGTCTCAAACATTATTTCCTCAACTGTGCATTTTAATCAAAGCATCAAAAATACAGGGGAAAAACATGTTCCTTTTCTACTAGTGTAGTGTAGCCAACTTGAAAATTCCACCAAGACTAGTAAATTGGTTTGAATAGCAAGTAGTTTACCTACAGCATTCATGAAATTTTGCTGGGGTTTACATGTGTAATGTTCAAATGGCTGATAGCCACCTGAAGGTTGCCATCTGAATGCAGTATCTCATCACCTATAAAATCTTATATGTGGGTCACAGATGGCCATCCTAGCAACATTTGGATCCTCATGGGTTTTTACTTTCTTGGAAGGTGAGATATGAAAATGCACTCAAGCCCAGAAAGATATTCATTAAAAATGTAAAGTAAAAAGTCCAGATACAACAAATCAGCATAACTCCACATTGAACTTTGAGAATCTAACAGAAATGTTGATTAAATAAGACATTTCAGAAAATTACTGAAAGTCTGATTCGCCTGTAGTGTCCATGAACATTTCCAGGGTAATAAATCCCTAAGCACAGCAAAAGTGTTGCATTAGAGAGAGTCAAAATTATCGTTTGTCCCAGTCAAGCTGGTAGTGAGTGTGCATATGTTATTAGTATGTGGTGTCATGTAAACTGCGAGAAATGACATTGTAAGCACAGAGTCCCTCCAGTAAAACATCTTAAAATGCATTTTTCTGTGCTGTGGATGCCAAGGGCAAATTCTAGATGATCACAGATTTCAGGAAAGAAAACTGTTGAGCTAAAGGGACTTATACTGTGCCGTACCAGAAATAGTCTCAAGACAAGATCTTTAGGTGGGAAAACACACACTTAGTTGTCGGCAGGTTAAATGTCAAGTTTTTTCATTCTACAGAAATGAAAATATAAAATTAGCACAAGGCTTTTGTTGAAGTTTTTTTCACCCTTTTTTATACAGACAGAGAGAAAACACATTTCCTATGTAAACTCCAAGCAATGTCTTAGTTCATCGAGGCATTCAGCTGGAACACAATAATGTTTGTTTCTAAGACCATTTATTTTACAAGTCCACTAAGGGAAAATGAAGGAGTGAAAATTGTTAATGCAGACTTGGGCAAGGCTATTATGATGAATGGCTTGTTTTCTAAAAACTGTGCTGTAAGAAAGTACTAAAATTATTAGAATTAACAACTTTGACAGATCCAAAAAATAAAGATCAAAACCTGATGAAAAATCCAAAATAGAATCATTTAACTAAATTTTGGGTTTAATTTGGCCAAATACATTTAAAAATATTACACAGCAAGAAGAAATAACAACATTGCTTTGGACTGAACAAAACTCTTAATTAAAATCTTTTTATTCTCCCTTCTATTTTCCTTCTAGTGATATAAAACTGACATTTTCTGTTTCAGATTGACCAGAAATTCACTTTCTCAGATTGTTTTTTTTTAGTTTTTGTGAGAGGAAACACTGTGTTTGAGGTGATAACACCTATGTGTCTAGCTCTATATGCCAACTCTCGAAGCAGCAGGTTTAGGGCTGTTGATCTATGAGAGAGGGTTACAGCAGAGATGAGTTGGAACAAAAAGCAGAATCGACCCCAGTCTCATAAACTCTGCTGGAGTTGTTGGCACAGATATCAGTGTTAACATCATAACATTAAATATCAGAGTGAGGAAGAGCTATCTGAGGCTAGAGTAGAGCACCGGCAGTTGTATGGAGTTACATTGCAGCCCATGCAAGGTTGCAGCAAGTTCTCAGCATCAGAGAAGAAGAAAGAAGGCTGCAAAGATGAAAGGAGCAGCATCCAGCATTGAAGAAGCAATGAGGAAGCAGTGAGGAAGCAGTGCTTGGTCAGAGGAGCAAGGCAAGGCAGGCAGTAGTAAGGCTGTCTCCAAAAAGAGTGGGAGCTGCTGATCCACACGAAGCAGCTGGAGGTGAGATAACTGTAGGAAAGGCCTTGGGAGACCGGGGCTGAACCTTCTGGTATGCTAAAGAAATGCTGTGTGCTTAACAGCATGAGGAATGGAAAAGTACTGGAGGCTGTATAAAGGGGCTTAAGCTGTCCTTGTTTGGGGTAGTTGTTTGGGTCAGCATCCGATCCGTAACAGGTATACATTTAAAAGTTGTTAAGCACCAGTAAAAACAAAGCATGCTCGCATCTCGAGGAGCCCATAAGCTCACGTTTGTGTTCAATAAACTGACTCTTAGCTTGCATCAAGCTGTGTCCCGTCTCTCAATCACCGCAATAACAGCTGTTCCTTGGCAGAGGGTAGATATCCATCAAAACTAAAAAGTTCCAGAACTAATTAAATTCTCAGCTGCTTTTAGGCAAATGAGGAACAATATTAGTTAGGATGGCTTTTTCCTGTCTTCACTGGTCAGAAGGCACTGGCCTCTGGTTTTGCATTCAGACTGTGCTATTTGAAACTAGCTCTGCCATCTCAGGAGGAAATTGAAAACAAACACTTTCAGAAACGGAGTCTGGAAGTATCCGATGTTATAAGTAGACATAGCATTGCGTATGTTAGGAAAAGGTTCAGGATTTCCCGTGTTTGAAGGATCCTGGTCTCAGAGACACTGCAGAAATCCATCTGTGCCTTCTATTTTGTGCTGGGATTTTTTTGGTTTGTTTTTCCCGAAGAAATACAACCAAAACTTCTAGCAGAAGTGGAGATGATGGTAGGGTTACTTGCTACTGTCTAATTTGGGTTACTGTGTACCACACAGTTAAACAATGTCAGGAACAAGGTTATGGTCTCACGCAGCAAAGCATAGTAACTCCGAGGTTATAGAGGTGCAGAATCACAGAACTATTAAGGCTGAAAAGGACCTCTAAGATCATCAAGTTGAGCCTATGGCCTAACATCATCACAATCACCTAGACCATGGCACCAAGTGCCATGTCGTCTTTTCTTAAACATCTCAAAACATGGGGACTCCACCAGCTTCCTGAGCAGTTCTTTCTAGTATCTGAACTAGATATTTCACTTTCAGTGAAAAAGTGCTTCCTAACATCCAGCCTAAACCTCCCCTGGTGCAGCTTCAGGTCCTGACCTCTTGTCCTATCACTAGTTGCCTGGGAGAAGAGCCCAACCCCCACCTGTCTACAACTTCTCTTCAGGTAGTTTTAGAGAGTGATAAGGTCCCCGCTGACTCTCCTCTTCTCCATGCTGAACAACCCCAGCTCCCTCAGTCTCTCCTCAGCAGACTTTGCCTCCAGTCCCTTCACCAGCCTCGTTGTTCCTCTGGACCTGCTCCAGCACCGCAATAACTTCCCTGAGGGGAGGAGCCCAGAACTGCCCCCAGTACCCGAGATGAGGCCTCGCCACTGCCAAGTACAGGGGTAGAATTATGTCTCTAGTCCTTCTGGCCACACTATTCCTGATGCAAGCCAGAATTCCACTGGCCTTTTGTGCCACCTAGGCACACTGCTGGCTGTCAACCAGTACTGCCAGGTCTCTCTCTGCCAGGTCGCTCTCCAACCACTCATGCCCCAGTCAGCAGCTCTGCAGGAGGTTGTTGTGGCCAAAATGTAGGACCCTACACTTGGCCTTGTTAAACCTCATTCCATTGGCCTCTGCCCATTGACCTAGCCTGTCCAGATCTCTCTGCAGCATCTTCCTCCCTTCCAGAAGATCAACATTCCTCCCCAGCTTGGAGTCATCGACAAATTTACTAAGGGTAGATTAGATCTCCTCATCCAGGTCATCATAAAAGTTGTTGAATAGAACTGGTCCCAGTACTGATTCCTGGAGGACACCACTAGTCACTGGACACCAACGGGATGTGGCACCATTCAAAACCAGTCTCTGCTGCCAGTCATCCTTCCAGTATTTAATCCAGTGCAGGGTGTCCCCATCCAAGCCATGGGCTGCCAGCTTTTTCAGGAGGATGCTGTGTGAGACCGTGTGGAAGGCTCTGCTGAAGTCTAGGTAGACCACATCCACAGCCTTCCCCTTATCCATTCAATGGGTCACCCAGTTGTAGAATAAGATCAGATTGGTTAGGCAGGACCTTCCTTTCCTCAACCCATGCTGGCTGTGCCTGATCCCCTGGTTGTCTTGTACATGCTGCTTGATGGCACTCAGGATGATCTGCTCTATAACCTTTCCAGGCACTGAGGTTAGGCTGACAGGCTTACAGTTCCTCAGATCCTCTTTCTGTCCCTTCTTGTGGATGGGCACCACATTGGCCAATCTCCAGTCAACTGAGACCTCCCTGGCTATCCAGCACTATTGATAAATGACAGAGAGTGGCTTAGCAAACACTTGTGCCAACTCCTTAAGCACCCTGGGAGGAGTCCCACCCGTACCCACAGACTTGTTAGGATCGAAGTAGTACAGCAGGTCACTAGCTACTTCCTCCTGAATTACAGAAGGGGTATTCTGTTCCCCATCCTGGTCTACTGACTCAGGATCCCAATTACCCTGAGGATGGCCAAGCTTTCTGTTGAAGACTGAGGCAAAGAAGGTGTTAAGTACCTCAGCCTTTTTCCTGTCTTCAATTACTGTGTTTCCCACTTCATCCAATAAAGAGTGGAGATTTTCCCTGGTCCTCCTTCTGTTATTTATGTACTTAT
This sequence comes from Phoeniculus purpureus, assembly GCA_028565055.1. NCBI lineage: Eukaryota > Metazoa > Chordata > Aves > Bucerotiformes > Phoeniculidae > Phoeniculus > Phoeniculus purpureus. The sequence continues at coordinate 13,334 of JAOXOE010029534.1, forward strand.
AAAAGCACTTTTTATTGATTGCTTGAAGTTTCTTTTCAGCTTGAACTTGCATTTTTGGCTGCATGATAGCACAACTTCAAGAAGAGAGTGCTCGCTATGCATGATGAGTGAACAGCCTATAATATGTGAACCAGTTTGGAAAGTGCTTCCCTCTAAACTTCAAATACAGACTAAACTGGAAACAAAACCCAGCTGCTGAGCTTGTATCACCGACAGGATTTACCACAGGAAGAGCTCTGACCTTGAACGTCAGCTAGGCTTTTGGGTATGAGTTAGCTATAAGCATGCTTGGACAAGGTTTTCCCAGGGAGGCAATATACTGACAGTTAGAATTGTGTGAAGGGATGTGCTCTGAAGCATAGTTTTGCCATACCAAGAAAGGGAAATGTGACTATTCTTTGAGGATGGCTGAGAGGAATGTGGGAGGTTAGTAAAACAAAAGTGTCTGGTTGTCAGCCCTCAAGTACAGATAAAGAGGAGAGAAGAGAACAACTAATCTTCAAACAGCAGAGTTAAGTGGATAACAAGATGTTCAAGGTTATTTTCCCAGGCTTGGGTCTGCAACATCTTGGCACTCTTGCCAAGGAGGTAAAGTCACTGTGAAAAAGGTCTTCAATGTCAGTCAAGAGACCACGCCTGAGACCCTCAATAACAACTGTGCAGATGAAAACAGGATGATAACAATTAATTTTAATATCCCCTCCTGTTTATGCATTTGTATGAAAAGATTGTATATGACCTGATGAAATCTGCTTTTCAGTGCGCACGCTTTATGAGTGGCATAGAATCATGGAATCATTAGAGATTGGAAGGGACCTCGAAAGATCATCCAGTCCAATCTCCCTCCCACAGCAGGATCACCTAGACCAAATCACACAGGAACACATCCAGGCAGGTCTTAAATGTCTTCAGTGAAGGAGACTTATACCCATTGCCCCTTGTCCTATCACAAGATGACACTGAGCAGAGCCTGGCTCCATCCTCCTGACACCCACCCTTCACA
>JAOXOE010029535.1:0-14334 GCA_028565055.1 Phoeniculus purpureus
CCGTGCATGCTGCCATTCCTTGTGTTTTTCAGGCTGTGAAAACACTGAGTTCTGCGTTTTTGAATGCATACATTTTGCCTAAACTAGAGAACCTAAGCTCACGACTAAAAAGAACAATCTACCTTTACTTATGAAGCAAGTGTAGGACCTCACGATGGGCTGTCACTCAGAAAAATGCACCATGAATGTTCCTGATTAAGCTTATTGCTATTAATACTGACATTAAAATATTGCATTGACAACTTATGAGAGTAAAAACTGATGCTTTACTGAGAGTAAGGCTTTTCCCAAAAAGCTTAGCCCTCAAATACCCACACAGACCACTTTTTTGCTTTCCATAATTTTACAGTGGTCTGTATAACCTGTTTCAACTATGGAAGGAACAATAAACTGTGTTTTGACTTCATGCTGTCTCAACCAGATTAATTCAGGTTTTTCAAAATATATTGAAGACTTGAAAAAACATTTTTAAAAGTGTTAAACAAAGTACAACAACAAAAGAAGTTTTGAAAAGTGCTTGATGCAGCTCTTGGTTAGAGTATTTTTAAAATAGAAAATCAGCATGATTAACGTTTAAAATGTCTATGTATTAATGACTGTACCAGGCAGAAAGTTTCAAGGCAAGTTAAAATAATTTATTATTCATTAAGTCTTCTTTTCATTGATATCAATGTTTAGAGGTATGAAAAAGATACGTAAAAATATATGTAAAAATTATGTGGAAACTAGCCTGCTTTTTATATCTCCTAAATCTCCCTTTAAATTCTAAACTCTGTTGCCAGATTTTGGTGCAACTGTGGAGTAACTTCTCCGTAAGCTGGATATATTTGTCATTAAGTTCCTTGGGTTAATAATGACCTTCTGACTGAATTAATATGAACACAAAAATGTACCTTGAGCTCAATCCTATGTCTAAAGAACAGCCCATATGATGATCCTGGACTCCATGGCTAGACAAAATTTCAGGTTTAAAAATAGGACAAATATCACATAAGATCTTGGCAAGAACTTTCTGTGGAGTGATATTCTTTAGGATTAGCCTTAAAGAACCTCAGGGCTTCGAATTAGAAAGAATGGTTATTCTGGTAAAGAAATGCAAATTCTCTAAAAAGGCCAGTGCCATTGTGGGTAAATATTTGTCTTATAAAATAGCTTACAGTCACTAAAAAATGAACATCTGACAGAGAGAGGTCATAGGATTTTTTTTTTTCTGGCTGAATTACAAGTAAATATACAGATGGATGTAATGTACTTTTATAGTCATGGAAAAGCCAGTTATAATAATATTATAACAAAATAATATGCTGAAATGCTTACATATGTTTGTGTGTGCACAGATAGAATTACAAATATGTATATGACAGTATGTATCTTGAATGTCAATAATCTTCTTTATCCAGGAATGAACCTACGCTATCTAGGAAGTGCATAAAATGGCATAGCTTGACTCAACCAGAACACTGCAACCTCCCCTCTCTTTCATCATATCTCCCTTCTGCATCCATGAAATGTTTTTACTCACATAATCGTATCTCTGTATTCCAGCAACTCATTTCCCACTTCTCTTTCATACAATGTCCTCTTTTGTCATTAGCTTCTGAGCTCCAGTTTGTGGACAAGTCTTTCTCATTCCTCTTTGTCTGCATAGCTACTGTCCTCTTTTATTTACCTCATTCTTTCAGTGGTTTTTTTGGTTTTTTTTTTTGTTTAGTTTCTTACATCTTGTTTTTTTAAATATCCCTTGCATACCCAAACTCTTGTTAATGTTATTAATTTTTTACTCTTTGGTATGTAACATTTTGTCCATCTGATTTGGTAGAGGATCTTTTATCGTGGGTCTGCATACGTGTATTATTTAGAAAGATTTGCAAGCTCCCCAGAACAACAACTAGATATTATCATTAATTCACCCTCACCATTAATACATCTGCCAAATTTGGTTGCACAAAACTTGAATATTTTCATTTGGATATTGCCATCCTTCCTTTCCAATTGAAGGATTTTATAATGAAGTCCTTTTTGATAGCAGACTACAAATAGCAGACAAACAATTCCATTGTAAAATTATTCTAGTTATGACTTCTTGTCTATAAATATGAAACAAGTTTAAATACCTGCTAACCTGGTACTACTGTAATCTGATTATTAATTGTGAAACTATTTAGAAAGAAGATGAAGATATAGAAAAAATACAAGTTATAGGCCAGGGAATGCACTTATGTCTGCTTTTGGAAGAAAATTACCTCTACGAGAGAGAAATTATTTTTATTTTCAGTGCATGATATTTAGTCACAACGCTTTATTTGATGACAACAAATGTAAGAATATGTGAAGCATAAGAATAGAAATATGTGAAGTCAACAACATCCATACTGGCTGTCTGAAAGTATTTCCTTTACTCCTCTCCAGTAAATTCCTCATTCCCCATTAAGTCCTCAGAGGCCATTAACTAAACTGGAAATTAGCTATTCACTTACCTCCTTCTGCATCTCAGCTTTCACTAATCCAGCTCTATCAAGCCAACATTTTCTATATCCATCCAGCTGTGCCACTTTATCTGCTTTTCAGGGGAATAAAAAGAAAGGCATACAGATTTTAAACATTGCTGTTCTTTTTATCCTATTCCTTACTGTTTTCTTGATCCCCTCAATTGCCTCCTGGCCCTGGTTACCCCTCCTTCTAGTGGCAGTTTTATTAGCATTACTAGTACCTCCTTCTGGTGCAGTTTTATTGGCATTACTGGTACCTCTTTAGAGCACCTAGTGATGCAGTGCATCTGGAGAATGTACCTTTTTAATGCAAACCAAACTATTCCAAGATCATATAAAATCTGCTTCCCTATACTATTAGCAACCCTGCAGAAAAACAGTGTTATAATTGTCTGCAGAGACTGCAGAGAGCAGAAATGCAAGAAGACCAATAATAAACCAAAACTAAATGAAAAGACAAACATTATCCCTGGTACACTATTAATAAGATTTTGAATGTATTTTTGTCTATTGGTAAGCAAAAATATATACTTCATACACTATCTTAATCATAGATCTCCATAGTAGAGGTGGCACAGAGTGAAAAATGCTCGTCAGAACTAAAAGCAGCATAACTGCAGTGTCTTAAACATTTTCATTTCTTCTCCAGTAGGGGCAGAATATTATCTTTTCTTCAGATTCTGAAGCTACAAACTCCCATTCAATGTCTGATTCCAGCACGTCTTACAAATCAATTCTTGCAGCTAAATATGACTTCATTAGGTATCTGAATTTTATTTCTTTCTTAGTTGAGACACAGAACTAAGAACAGAGCAAGCTTGTCTGCATACACAGTCATAATAATAATAATTTATTCACTTAGCACTGTTGTAAATGTGAATTTGAAGGATGGAACAAGATGTGTGACTGTTCAGACAGTTTAACTGCTGCTGCTGCTGCTGCACTCTGATCATTCAGATTTCTCACCTGGAAGGATGCAGGGAAAAACCTGGAGGATTTTTTTAAGTTTTGTGCAGATACTTCCTTTTATTCCTTGTGAATCTTCTGTTTTCGCAGTTCAGAATTCTGTTCTTTCCACAGTAAACCCTCTGTGTATCTCTGCTTGCAGCACAGGAAGTTAGTTTCAACTCAAAATGCAGAATGAATTTATACTTCTTTTAATAAACATTTTAAACAAGTTTCACATGTGAAAAGAGGATAATTTGTAGAAGGAGAACATAACATAATGATTTGCAAAAATAAAAGTTACAGGGTTAGAATAAAAGGAAACAATGAAGCAGTCTTGCAGGAGTCGATACTTTGGTGACTTTGCTCCTAAGTGGAGCAGGTCTTAAGAGAGACAGAATAATTAAGGACATGAAAAGAGACAGTGAAGTCATAAAGCATAACATGGATTTACCAAAGGCAGATCATAGTACACAAGGTTGATGTCTTTCTTTGATATTCAGTTTCTTCCTAAAGGAAAGAAAATCTTCGCACTGAGTGTATATGACTGTGATATAATATTTCTTTGGTAATATAAAACGATGGATTACAGTAAAGATTGTGTGTAATGAATTAGAGGAAAAATGGAAAAAGGAAATGAAGAATGTATCAGAGTATCAGTAAGGATAAGCCTTGTATTTACTTAAGGCTACAGAATGAATTGAAGGAACAGGTTTATGGGACTGGTGCTTTGAGAGAGTTTTAGGAAAATGCAGTCAGTGTAGAGAAGGTCTACAGTACCATATGCAGGGACAGGATGGCCTTCCTAAAGAAGAACACAGAAACACAGAATCGCTCCAGTTGGAAAAGACCCTTGGGATCATTGAGTCTAGCCACCTACCCTATCTTACGAGTTCATCTCTAAAACAATATGCAATAATATTTTATACAGTAGTAAAATATGCATTATTTAAAGCTCATAGTGACAACACAAGCTGTAAGTTATTGCTTTATTTAAAACACATGATAATAGAGAGATCCTAGCTGAAACTAACCAACACTGAGCTGACTATAAATTTCCAGTGTGCTTGAGCCAAAATAAAACCTGACTAATTTTAATATGCACTAGAGAGGTATTTGTGGTGGGAATATACTATAGTAGCTTACTACAGTAGTAGGAATGGTTTCTTAGCTGGAAGTTATATGAGAGTCAAAGGGCCTGAATAGAAAATAAAAAGAGATCTGAGAATCACTCTTTTTTTTCTTGTACTGTAGCACTATCGTTTAGAGATGGAGAAGAATTTCAGGGCTGATAAACAGCTGAGAACACAAGACTCACTCTCCAAAGGAGACAATGAAATCTTCAAAAATGCTTTGGGCTGTGAGACCCATTTTATTTTAGGTGTGGCTATCTGGCACAGAATCAATCTGTGAAGGCTTCAGTAAGAAGAGTGGTTCAAGGTTATTCCCTTATTTAGATGCTCTATGCAGACTAGCGCAATGCCCACTGAGTGGTCTTGTTGGTTCAGTTCTCATTCACAATTAGCTTTCTCTAGGCAACAGGTAAGGATCTTAGCTGCTTGGTTGAAATGTGGAGATTTCAGGCACATGAGAGTTAGATGTGAAGCTGGTTGGCCTCATCGTGTCCAAGGATATGGTTACACACACTGATGCATCCAGCCTGGAGCTGTCTCATATCTGTCTACTCAACATAGAATAAGTAAAGTACAGGTCTGTTTGTACCTGTTAAAGAATGTTAAAGAAGATACTGCCTAGTTTTCTTTGTATATCAAGCCTAGATTTCATTGCCAAGAAATCAGAGTCTTGAAATTATGATTCCATAATGAGCTCAGATTCCATTTCTCTATGTAAAAACAACCCTCCTTGAAGTAAAAAAAAAAAATAGGAAGGTAAGCATGAATAAGTTGTTTACACAAAACTTTTTTAGACCATATAGAAAACCTGCAGCATTTGTAGACTTCAATTACAAGTAATTGTTTCATGTTCAAAATTTGTCAATTCAGTGGAAAGCAGATGAAGGTTCAGTTGCTGTAAAACAGAAGCAAATTACACAAGCCTGATATACTCAATGTTACGATAAAAAGCCATATAATATGCCTCTTCTATCTTAATTTGTGTGAAATTGTTCATTTACCAACAGAATTTGCAAATGCATTAGGATACAAATCTGGCACTTTGTTGAAGCAATGTGTAACAGAGAGATAATACGAAAGAAAAAAGACAGTAAACATGTTTACGCAATTTGAACAAGGTCAAAAATATGGGACTTGGCTTTTAATGTCTCCTTACTGAATGGGCAGGACTCACCTGCATTGTCAGCACTTACCGTTAGCTGCAAATAACAAATGTTTCATTGATCTGGACTGCATTGTACAGACCAGGGTCAGACTTTACATACTGTAGGTTAAATGCTGCTAACATAATTCAATGTGTTGAGACATACACACAGTTCTCTGAAGGGAAATTATTTTGTTTCTGGTTTTTTTTTCTTTAGGTGTTATTTCATGGCATTTCGTTCTTAGTTTCATTTTTCCTTCCTTATATTGCTATGGAGATTATATGCAAAGTATGCAGCCCGAAGGTGCAAATTTGCTTCTATATGGTTTAGTAGTACATAAACACGTCATGCTAAGAGCAACTCTTAATATACCAGTGCCTAGCTTCAAGGAGAATTTCTTCATAGGTGTGTTGCAGGTAGGTTGTCTGCCTTTACTTCATTGTGAAATGGAGACACAGGGAATTGGATACAAACTGTAAGAGAAAGATTAACCATCACATGAGAAATTCTCCATATCTATCCCATGAAACAATCCAGCTCTTGCAAAGGCTGCTTCATGCTGAATATGGTAAAAGCAGTTTTCTTGTACGAGTCTCTTCTACATAAAACCAGAATGAATAAATTATTCTTGTGGGGTTTTTACAGACATGACTGGACAAATTCACGTACTTGTTTAGGTTTTCCTTTTTGCTGAATACTGTATCAAGAACGCAGACCAGCTTCTGAGAAGGAGATCCATGGGAATTATGTAATTTTGTGTTTGATCTCTAAGGAAATCTCATGAGATACAGTATCTCAGAGTCCTGGGATGACAAACAAGATGCTAACAAATCAGAGGTGCCTGGCAGCTTTTCTAGGTTTTTATTCAATACTTTTTCCACTTACTGCAGCAAGACTTTTCCCACAAGATTAGCAAAAGAACAACAAAGACAGTTCACAGTATCACATAGTGTTGCCTTGTTTGCTGTAGTACTCAGCACTTATGTTCTTCATATTAATCTTTCTCTTTTCTCGAGGAAATACTTGTCTTTATACACAAATAGCTCATGCTATGCCACCACAGCAGTTTGATTAAAGCAGCATTAACTTCTGAGTCGAAATATTGGTGTTCTTTGAAGCAAGAACTAATATGTGACCAGAAAAACAGCAGCATAGCATCCACTAAGCCTTCCACATTGCTAAGGGGAGGGTTATCTCCAAGGAGTACTGCAGAGGATAGGTCTCTGTATCTTCACACTAGGAATCAAGATTCCCTTCAGATCCTTATACTTGATGCAATTACAGGGAAGCTTATATTCTTTAGGCTTTCGATTCTGTCATTTATCCCTTTTGAAACAGTAGATAACGCTCTGGGTTTTCCCACAAATCAAGGTTTAATACTGATCTTTCTTAGAGCTTTTCCCATAGAAGGGAAATATTTGTCTGTAATACAACCTTGATTGAGCTCTGCATGCTCTTGCTGATGTCAGCAATACTTTTGGTGCTGATAAAACTAAATGGGTTTAGGAAACCTGCAGATTTTATGGAGGCGTGGAAGAATATAAGCAAATGACAGACAGCCAGACAAGTACAGACATTATTTTTTTGATGATGCAGAAGATCATAAGGGAAACCTACAATCAGCCAAAACGTTCAGACAAAGTTTTAGTTCTGTTTATAATTTCAGAAGCACACAATGAAGTAGACTGGATATAACTTCTTGAGATTAAAAAAAACCCACACAAAACCCATAATCCCAAAATCTATAGGAAAAGAAGAGAGCAGTTTTATGTTTACTCCTACAATTATATCACTAGAGACATCCTATAGTGTAGGCTGTTGCCTTCTGCAGAATCTGTCCAACTTCAAAGTTAACTGAAAGGTATACTATACTGTCTTTAATTTTCAGTTCTGTTTTTGTTGTGGGAGCCCATACAGGGTTGATAACCTAATGAAGACTGTGTTTACTGGTGATAAAGTCTTCCTTCACCTTGAAAATTGTCTTCCTTCTCTTGTAACTGTGTTACAAACTTTAAATACACTGCAGTAGTACGAGTCACTATTTGTTCAGCATCTGATAACAAATTCCAAAACGATGGCATTTTTTCCCTTATACTTTCTTTAGTAAAATAATGCTTACAGAACACTGAACTAAATCATAGCCTGTGTTGAATAGTAATGGATCTACTTATTCATTTTTATGTGGCACATGATAAGGCATTAATCTCATGTATGTCATGTTCAATATGTTGTATAGTTGTTCTCTCCTTTTGCATTTTCATGCTTTAATGATAGGGAAGATACAAATTAAATATTCAGTTATCTTTGTTGTGTTTTGAAATGCAACTTCATCATGCACTTCCTAAATGCAAATTCTGACAAGCTTTTTATTTCTTTTGTAATCTATATGGGAAATAAGGATAATTAAAACCTGAGACTCTGTAGTGAGACAGAGTAATGAGCTGTTACTGATTTGTAACTCCATATGAATAATTCTTACCCTTTGTTTTTAATATGTACATAGAAAAAGAACTAGTTAACAATTAGCGAAATCTTTATATGGATTTGCTTTCAAACTTCTCCATGAAGTACCATTTGTAAGATGTGTTAGTTTTTACCTCCTATGGTTTAAGTTCTAGAACTTCAAATATTTGCACACAATAAAAATAAAACAAAATGATATCTCTTATATCTGTGAACAGAACGATCACTCCAATGTTCTGGTCTCAGTCAAACAACTCTCAATGAGAATCTTATCATTCCAGAAAGATGAATTTTTGACAGAAGAGTAATAAAAAATCTCTAGTCTTTAAAATCTGAGGTAACATCTTCAGAATGGGTATCTATGATTAAACTTCTATTATGATGTATGACATTTAAATAATTATTAACAACATTTAAATAATTATTAATCTGGGATATAAAGGATTTGATAGATTCTTGATATTTTGACTAACAAAAAGTAATTATTTTCAGTTAGACTTTGGCATAAAATCTGATTTCCCAACAATTCAAAATGAGTTAACTTGAGTATTTTGGTTGCCTTTAGTAAGAGGCGAAGCATAGACCAATAAGTTTGGCACTAGGCTAACACAGTATATCAAGTACATTTTGCTTGCACAGCTCTCCTGAATAGATGTGAGCCATTTAGGGGAAGATCAGAAGGAAGCTATCAAAGACTTATGAGTTAGGCATTGCCTTCCAAATTGCAGAGCTAAAAACCACCCACTCATCCTCAAATCACCTTTACTCCTGAAATTGTCCCTGTCATCCTGTGCTGATCAGCAAAGTGGTATTCTTACTCTGCAGCCAGAGCTCCAGAGTCACATCATTGACCCTGCCGTGTCTTTCATATGACAGTGATAGGCAGAGTCTAATACACGTGTAAGGGACTTAATAATATTTTAAATATATTAGTAGCAAAAACATCCTCTACAAACTGCAGCTGCTGTGGCATTCTATCTCAACTTTTACACAGTAACTTGAAAGTTGGAACACTTGTCTCATGACTGAAAACCACCAAGTAGACTCAATGGGACTAGAAGATACATCTACTTCTTAAAACTTTGATTTTGAGTGGTTGGGGGCAGAATATTTTATTTTGTGAAGTCATACTGTTGTCAAAATTATAGCTTAAGTTTCCTTGGCTAGTAAAAAACAAGAATATGTGAGCAAACAGGCAGTGAGTCAGGGGAAGGCTTACAGCTTCCCGGACTAAGCCTGTCTTCTGAGCAGCAAATGCTGCATGCAGAATTTAGAAACAATCCCAGGACAAGGCTCCAAGTTTGTTACTCAGCTCCAACACTATATCACCCACATTTTAGGCCCAGAGGAAACACAGAATTAGGCCTTATCCCTCCCTTGTTCCCTCCTTTTTTGAAAAATATGAGTAATAGGTATCTGCTCATGTGTCAAATGCATACAAAGAAACCATTAATTGTGAATTGAATGGACAATGCAATGATGAAATCATCTAAAAGCCAAAGAAAGATATTCACTAATGAAGTATCTTACTCAAAATTGTTATTGACTTTTGTGATAAAATTGATTTGGTTTGTTTAGACATTTTAAGCAAACTTATGTAATGAAAGCGCAGAGAAGCTGTTAAAAGCATGGATAGATCAGAAGTATATGAAAGAAGTTCATATACTCTCTTGAAGTAACATCGTTGAAAGATTATACTTTAAAAAGCCCCAAGCTGTATTTTATGGGTTTTCTTTAAAGCTGTTCACTTTTCCCTTGCCTCATTTACAGAATCTTTATATCGGTTTGTTACAATAAATAGTAAGCAAAGTTACTGCTTATTCTGTATTAGTTTTATAGTTTTCTTCTGTGTAGTAGGATTATCTTAAAGGAAATTAAGCTTAAGAAATACTATACCGATCTATACAATAGAATGGACACAGAGAAAAGAAACACAAGAATCAGAAAAAACACAGTAAGTCTCCACTAAGGAGATTGTATGAAATTCTGCAAAACATAACATTATTCTAATTTATTAAAAATAAATTAATACATTTACTCTATATATACTATATTTCTCTTTTTTTCCCTTTTCTTCTTTAATATAACTTTCTAGGCTGAAATATTTATAAAAGAATAAGATTCAGGGATAATCTTACAAAATCTTACCTGGTATAATACTTAAAAACATACTCAGCAAATACAGTTCCAGAAGCAGCCCTGACCCAAACTTTAGATCACCTCACTGGTATGCCTTACACCATAGTCAAGGGGGTTTGCATAGATTTCAGCTGTATCATTTAACCTAACAAGTCTGAAGTTCAAGCTGACTAATTACATTCATATTTTAAGAATCAAATTATTGAATCTGTTTAAGCAGTGTTCAAATACAAAATAAAGTTCAGAACACTTAGGTAAAATAGTTTCCAAAAAAAGTTGTTTTGGAGAAGTGGAGGAAATAGGATAAGCAAAGCATGCATTTTTCAGCAAGTGGTAATCTTTTCTTCTTATTCTAATTAAGTCACATTCTCAAGTGTTTTGAAGTAATTTAAACAAAACCACTTTGAACAACCTGATGTAGCTGAGCTTTCAATACTTGTAGTTTAGATTCACAGGTGTCTCACATTCTTTAAATGGCCTTTTAAGAAAAATTTTTTCACTATTATATGGTCTACTCAAATTTCTTATATGTGCGTTCTGTATTAGCTCTTGTTATCTTGACTAGAACACACAGAAAACTAGATCTAAATAGAAAGGAGAAAAAATAAAAATAAATTCATATAAAGTGTCAGAAATTAAATACAGATCAAATCGATTCTTGTAGGTTCATGCTTAACATAACCAATATATCTTTTTCTAGAAACAATCATCAATTTATAAACAGTTATCATATTATAAATAAGGCTTGAAATGGAACGATCTGGAAAGAACATAGAATATAGTTTCTCTATATATCTTAAATTTCAATGTGACAGGATAATTCTTCTCATTTGACAAATGTACAATTTGGAAAACAGGGTTTTGTATTATCAATTTAAAGAAATAAATTCATTTTGTCTTGGATTTCTACATCTGCAGACAAACATGGCCAAAAATGGTTCCCTTATTATAGCTGACTTTCTAGAAGCTAAAAGAAGTCTGAATTCATTAGAAGCTGTAAGCTAATCTGAGAGTTCAGACATCACACTCACAAGGTCAGAAAGTGCTGTGCAATGCATTTAGAGACCTAACAAGTTCTGAAACGAATGTATGAAAATACTGTTCCCTAAATAATTCTAGATATAATGAAAAGTAGGGAAGAGAAAGAGTACTGTGATAAATTGCAGAAGGTTAAAGTCCAAGATGCAAACTGGTTGTAAGGGGAAGAGTTGTGGAACAAGTAGAAGCTGAAGCAGATTTTGTAGAAGGCATCCTAAGGAAACCAAAACACTGTACCCAGCAGGAAAACCTTAAGCTTGGGAACAAGTGTTTCTTTGTGAGAAGCCTTTGATCCTCACAGCTGAAAATTTCTTTGTTTCAGCAGTACTCAACACAGAGTATATCAACCTAATACCGCCAACAGATGCTGATTTGCTTGTGCAGCATAGTGTACAGTGGATGTAAAATGAACCCCAGCTCTGAGATTTCAGCAGTTCATAAGGTGTTATCTTAACAGCTGTTGGTAAGGTGCACGTGTGAATGTACCCAAGTGAAGGTGTAAGAAGTCTAAGTTAACCAAAGAAGAATTTAGTTAAGTTTGGTTTGATTTCTAATACTAAAGCTGTTACTTTGCTATACAAAAAAAAAGCCAGACATCATTTACAAGGGCAGTACACTACATAAACTGTGATTTCCCCTCCCACAGAAGAGTGACATTTTTGTGCCAGAAATCTTCAACTGAAAAAATACACTATTTTTCCATTTTAACACTTTCAGAATGACTAGTCTTCTAATAAACTAACCAGACTTGTTGAAGACCTGCGTCTACACTTCCTTATTCTTAAAAATGTATTTATTTTCCAAAGAATATACTTTCTCTGCTTCTTTACTATTTCCTGTCCGATTTTGTTTGTAGTAACTTCATCTCAGTGACTCTCTCATTTCTACCTAAGAGGCAGAAGCAATCAGTAAAAAAGAAGTTTTGGGAGATTAAAATTTATTGATCATAACTGTAACTAATTTTATTAAATATTTGTTTCAGAAATAATACAAAATTTGCATAAAACATACATATTTGTATGTTTCTGAATCATCCTCTCATCACTAATTCAATTGAAGACAGCCCTTAACAGAGATATATATACTTAGGCTGAAGTAAATTATTGTCAGCAAATAACACACTCAAAAAATGAAAGCTTTTTTTGACACTAGAATTTATGAATATAAATTTATAAGTCAATTTTCACTCTGTATCTAATACTGCAAGGTGAATTTCCTTGTGCCGGTCCCATCTACTCCTGACAGTGCCTATTCCATTCTGTAAAGGTTTTACTCCCTCTACTCCAGCTTGGACATGTATTCCTCTGGCCTCTGACTATGACCTCTGGGGATTCAGAAAACTAATGCTGTAAGGATGATATGATTTTATATGACTGCCCGATAATGGAATAATTGTCTAGGCAGACATCCACGTGTATTTCTTTGCTTAGTCTATGGAAATACCATATATTCTACATCTTTCAAAAGAGTGTCACTTCTGACTTCACAAAAAGAGTACCTAGTGTGAACTTCAGGGTCTACAACAGGCATTGGTTCTTTGCTTGTAAAATTTCTAAGCAGTTGGTTTAGTTCAGTTTACTCCCTTTTTACATCATCAATTTTTTGTTCTAGAGCCATAAAACTTCTAGTAAAGAAGTGTGCAGCTGCTGTTATTTGCTTTTGAGGCAACATTCCAGTTGATCCTGTGCAGTTAGAAGATACTGACTGGAACCCTGTCAGATGAACTGTGACAGAAGACCACATACCTTAAGGAAACAGTACAATTTGCTTTTTTAATACAATAAAGTATCTTAATTACTTTTCTAGATTAAAAAAAAAATAAAGATACACTAGGATCTAGCTAAATGCATTGCATAGATTGTCCTTCATGAACATTCCAATTTGTGCCCCTACAGCATGTAAATACAAGTTTCCACATTAAAAAAGTAAGCAAAGAAACAAAAAACACATTCATGCTTAGCACTCCTTAAGTAACATTTTACAACTGTAGATTGCTCCAAATTTGGTATGAAGAGATTAAAAATCAGGTTTGATATTCTTAGTGGGTCATTGGAAGGCAGTCACTGTTGTGGTGTAGTGTACTAGTGTGGGCCCTTGTCTGGATCCCCACACATCTCACTTGGGTTACCATTAATGTCATGGGTTAGAAACCCAGATTATATTTCTCCAAGAATTTATCTGAAATGTCAGACAGAAAAGGAAAGTTTAACAAAACCACTCACAAATCTGCAGGCAATGAAACAACTTAATCAATCTGTGGAAGAAAGGCACCAAGATATTTTACTTCATTCCTCCCACTACATATTAGAAGAAACCCCACACAAGACTTAGCCACAGACATACAGAGTTCTGTCAAAATGCTTCTGCAGCTAAGTGAGATGAAATATCTGAAACATCTTCATTATTAACAGTTGTTCCATCTCTCTGAAATCATGATGATCATCCAACTTCAGTCTTGATCTTCATAAATCTTCAAAGTTCAGAATTCTCAAAATCCTCTTAGTTCCAGGTGAATCTTCCCATTTGCCACAAATTTTCTTCAACTTCAGGAGCAATTACATTTTCAGAAGAGATACCATTTTCTTTGAGTAAGGACAATGCATCTCCAAACAGACACCAAGATGTAGAGAATGAAGAAGACAAAAGTCACTGGAGAGGGTGGATGTATAGGGGCAGATATTTTTCTTTACACTTTGTAAACTCAGACTTTAGTTTTTTCTGTAGGAAACACATAAATTAAAATCACAAAATCTGCTTAGTTTTTAAACCATAACACGTGCTTAAAATTAGGCACAGTATCTACAGTTTTTGTTGACACCACATTGCTATTTGATCACTGTTCTATAAGTTCTCTCCTCAGCCTCCACTTCTTCAGAGTATTGTACTTAACAGCTTAAGTTCTGATTTCATAGAATCATAGAATCATTAGGGATTAGAAGGGACCTCAAAAGATCATCTAGTCCAATCCCCCTGCCACAGCAG
>JAOXOE010029536.1:0-14333 GCA_028565055.1 Phoeniculus purpureus
TGTTCCTGTGCGACTTGATCTAGGTGATCCTGCTGTGGCAGGGGGATTGGACTGGATGATCTTTCGAGGTCCCTTCCGATCCTTAATGTTCTGTGATTCTTTGACCATGGTTTATATGGATGAAACTACAGACTTATATAAAATAAAATGGAAGTATTTTGTCTCTGCCATTTCAGTAGCAAGATACTCAGCCATAGAGCTTCTTCAGAATGAAGAAGAAATGACCAAAAGGTAAATCACCTCCTGGGATCTTTGAGGAGTATCTGTGTTTCCACAGGTCTTTGGCTGGTTTTCACAGAATCACTGAATTACTGAGGGTGGAAAACAGCTCTGAGATCATCAAGTCCAGCCTACGACCTAAATAATAATCTAAACCCCAACTCCTATTCTGCTGTGTTTTTCAGAATTACAGAATTATTAAGGCTGGAAAAGACCTCTGAGATCATCCATCCCAGCCCAGGACCTGACACCACCACATCAGCCAGACCAGGGCACTAAGGGCCACAGCCAGGCTGGCCTTCAACACTTCCAGGGATGGGGATTCCACCACTTCCCTGGGCAGTCCAGTCCAGGCTCTGATCACCCTTTCCATGAGGAAGGGCTTCAATCCCTAATGATTCTATGATTAGGGACTGGAAGGGACCTTGAAAGATCATCTAGGCCAATCCCTCTGCCACAGCAGGATCACCTAGACCAAGTCACACAGGAACATATCAGAGGGAAAAGTGCACGTTTTCCCTAGAAGATAAGATAAAGCCTTTCTTTTTATTCTCCCTTCCTGACAGTTAACGAGTGAAAAGAGACACAGAAGCTGGACCAGATAAAATGGCAGGAAGCCAGATCTTTCTGCTAAAAGCTGATTGACAGGTAGACCAGGCTAGATATTGGCCAGTGGTCAAAAGCAACTCGTGGCTGCTCCTCTCACTTCACCGGTATGGAAAGATAAGAAAGATCAATTGCACGCTCTAATTGCTAGTGAACTCAATCAACAAGCTCTTTGTACTAATCCATCAGGGAAGACACAAACCCATGACAATATTACCGCTGCCAGCTTTTTAATTGTAGTAACTATGCAAATTCACACGCGTTAGCTGCAGCCACTGTGTCGTCTGGCAATATTCCATGCAGCTTTTGGGGTCAAAGTCCAGAGGCATCCCATCTGCGTCTCACTCAGTGTCGGGATATTAAACTGGTCTCATCATGATGCACTGTTCAGAATAAAAACACCATCTCCTGAGCAAACACATTCTGTGGGACAGACAATAGCCTCAGCTCAGTGATAAAAGTGTATCTGCAGGGGGATTTGTTTTTCCACCCTACTGGATTTGTGCAAGAGTCCTGTTTTTAAAGGACAACGAAAGAGGGTAGCAGATTGTAATTAATGAAGGAATGGCCGAGCAGGAGACTGCAGGTCTAAACATTGCTTGTGTGCAAAAAAATCTCCAACCAAAGCATAAAAATGCTGGTGGAGAAAGGGACCTGGGGGTCCTGGTGTGAGCTAGCTATGGTATCTTGCGACCAAGAAGGGCAATGGCATCCTGGGCTGGATCAGAAAGGGGGTGGTTAGTAGACAGAGAGAGGTTCTCCTCCTCCTCTACTCTGCCTATCTGGAATATTGTGTCCAGCTCTGGGCCCCTCAGTTCCAGAAGGACACAGTGGTGGTGGAGAGAGTCCAGGAGCCACAAAGATCATGAAGGGATTGGAGCATCTCTCTGCTGAGGAAAGGCTGAGGGAGATGGGCCTCTTGAGCTTGGAAAGAAAGAGACTGAGGGGTGACCCCATGAATGGTTATAAATACAGAAAGAGTAGATGTAAGGAGGATGGAGCCAGGCTCTTCTCAGGGGCACCCATGACAGGACAAGGGGCAATGGGTGTGACCTGGAACAGAGGAGGTTCCGCATCAATATGGGAAGGACCTTCTTCCCAGTGAGGGTGACAGAGCACTTTAAGGGGCTGCCCAGGGGGGTTGTGGAGTCTCCTTCTCTGGAGACATTTCAAACCCACATGAATATGTTCCTGTATGACTTGACCTAGGTGATCCTACTGTGGCAGAGGGATTGGACTAGATGATCTTTCGAGGTCCCTTCTAATCCCTAATCAAAGGATCATAAAATCATTAGGGATTCTAATCTAGGAATAGATCTAATAGGAATCATTAGGGATCTAATGGTCTGTGATTCTGTGAAATACTTCAGATAGGAGTGAATCTGCATGAATGGTGTTTGAATGAAGTGTTCACACTTGCTGAAACTGATGCAGAAACCATCATCTTACCCTCAAAAATCTGTTTTTCAGGATTAAATTTGTTTGACTGGAAAAAGTTATCATCTCCATTAACAGACATGACCTTTCACAGTTTGGAAATTCAAATGTTCTCCTATCAAGTTGACTGAAAAGGAGGTACCATCAGAGGCATCTAGTTAATCACCTTACAATATACTTCCCCTTTGAAACAGGCACTCAAACTCCAAATCATCCCGAAACCCCTTAGCCAGGCTGAGATGTTTCAGAAGACCTATGAAAACAGCGACTTCACTATGTGCTCGTCCTATGTCAGATACCCAGCATGGCTTTGAATTTCACGGAATCATGGAATCACAGAATTCTTGAGGCTGGGAAAGATCTCTGAGCTCATCCAGCCCAGCCTAGGACCTGACACCACCACATCAGCTAGACCAGGGCACTAAGGGCCACAGCCAGGCTGTCCTTCAACACCTCCAGGGATGGGGACTCCACCACTGCCCTGGGCAGTCCATTCCCATGTCTGATCACCCTTTCATTTCCAGGGCTATAAACAAGTGTCAGACAGACAGGGATGCTTAGGTAAGATTAACATAATTTTTAACCACATTTCAGCACTAATCCTTCAGAATTCTTTCTGCCTGCACTGCCTGCTGGACTACTCTGAGAGAAGGAGCTCACATCTGAACTACCATGCAACACTGCCCTGACTTCCAGTCATTTCTCACAAACAAGCCAATGCCAAGCACTTTTCAAAGAAGAAATTCGAACAATTCTAATTCCCTGTGGTGAATCAAAGGATTCCTTTCACCCCGCTCTTCTTTGTCAGCTTATCAGTCAGACATGGAAATACATACAGCACAATCCTTTGTAAATCTGAAAGTAGGGATCACTAAATGTTTTTGTGAGATGATTACATCAATACCAAGCCTCAGCAGGAATGCCTTGGACAGTCACTGCTGTTCTTCTATCAGTAATCGAATGCCCTATGACAGTGAAGTGCCCTTATAAGCAAGTGAAAAGCCATTAAGATCTAAGACTATAGTCATTCTGTGTCTTCCCGGCTCTTTACCTGTTAGTGCCAAGAAAATAAATTGTTGTGGAACACGAGACGAACATCAACTTCCCAGCAAGTACAGGAGATAAACAACTTATAGGGAATCACAGAATTATTGAGACTGGAAAAGACCTCTGAGCTTATCCAGCCCAGCCTAGGACCTGACATCACCACATCTACCAGACCAGGGCACTAAGGGCCATGTCCAGTCTGGCCTCCAATACCTCCAGGGATGGGAATTCTACCTCTGCCCTGGGCAGTGCAGTCCAAGGTCTGATCACCCTTTCCATGAGGAAGGGCTTCCTAACATCCAACCTAACCCTCTCCTGGTGCAGCTTCAGGCCCTGCCCTCTCGTTCTGGCACTAGTTGCCTGAGAGAAGAGCCTGACACCCATCTGACTACAACCTCCCTTCAGGGAGTTGTAAAGGGAGAAGATACCCCCCCAGGTCTCCTCTTCTCCAAGCTAAACACCCCCAGCTCCCTCAGCCTCTCCACATCAGACTTTCCCTCCAGTTCCTTCCCCAACCTCGTTGCTCCTCTGGACCCACTCCAGCCCCTCAATCTCTTTCTTGAAGGGAGGGTCTCACAACAGCCCCAATACTCAAAGTGAGGCCTCCCCAGTGCCCAGTACAGGGGGAGAATGACATTGCTAGTCCTGATGGCCACACTATTCTTGATGCAAGCCAGAATGCCCCTGGCCTCTCACACTACCTCTTACGCAGATGACACTAATAAATACTTTGTGTGTGTCCAAAATTAGGACAGCAATATGCTTTCATTTCTCATGAACAGGTTCTAAAGTTCTGAGAACAGCTGCTGTAATGGGGATCCACAGCACAAAAGGCAGCTTCAGAGTAGGTCCACAGGAGGCAAACTGGGACCCTTACAAGAAGCCCAGGGAGCAATGCACCTTTCTGCAAGACTGGGCTTCATCCCAGTACATCCGATCCCTACAGGTCCACACCTTAAATTGACTGACATTCGCAACACCAAGAAAAGCTGGACAAAGATCTACAAAAAGCTCTTCCACGTTTGGTATCTTCCCTCCCTCTGCAGAGTAAGCCAGAGGTGACGCTGCTAAGTGTCCCAGAGCAGGAGACTCCGCGACCTACCTGGGCAGCCTGTTCCAGCACCATGGCTCCCATGACTGATTTCTGAGCATCCTCATCAACTTCTTTCACAGAGTCACAGAGTGTTATGGGTTGGAAGGGACCTCGAAAGATCATCTAAGTCCACCTCCCCCTGCTGGAGCAGGGTCAGTCTACAGCACCTGATGTACCCAAACTGTCTCCCATCCAAGTACAAACCAGGCCTGACCCTGCTTAGCTAATCCACCTCTGTCTCTTCACCCACTCCTCATCACTGCCTCTTGGGTAGAAATCTGAGACTGTGGTTTTATGTAAAATTACTTCTTACATATTCTAGGCCTCATCATACTGTAAAACATCCAATAATAATAACATGCAAGTCTTTCTCATGCTGCATGGGGGTTTTTTATGTGTGTGTGCAGAGGAGGAACTGAGACGGCGCAGGAAGTACCGCTTAGGCTACTCAGTCTGCGCAGAGAGACTCTGACCACTTCACAAAGGTTCCACTGTGCTGGGGAGTCTGAATTGCTAACTGTTTCTTGGTGGATACTCACTTCCTCCCAACCAGTCTGAAGGAAAATGTCTTGGCTTACAAAACCTGGTCTGTTAGTGTCCAGTTATCTGTACTGAAAGCCATGGAGAAGAGGCTGCGCTCCTAGCATGGCAGCGCTGCGTCAAACCCACGAGCATCTTCTATCACCTGAGACTTCACATCTCTAGTATTCAATGTGTTAATTAAAAAATACACCTGTTCTCAATTAAAGCTTGGAAATTCAAGAGTAAATCTAAGCCGTGCTGGGATCTTCGCAACGTTTTGGTCACAGATGTTGGGTTTTGACATCTTAAAATGTGCATTTTTTGGAAGAAAATAATCATTCTTTAAGAGAGGAAGGGAAAAGACAGGAAGAAGCAGTGATCCACACCTGTTATTCCATGAACATGTGCAGTAGGCCAGCTTACAAGAAGACAAAATACTTGTGAAACTCGGGAGCCCACCTGCGGGTAGGTTGGTGGTTGGAAGCCCACCAAAGCACGTGGCAGTATTTGACCACAACCACAGTGTTGTAGAAACACTTTCACTGAACACCTACCACTGCATAAATTAACAGAAACATAAACAGATGCTGTGTCTTGCATGAATAGCTATCAGATCTTGCATAGGAAGTGGGAAAGAAAAGGAGGAAAGGCATCTGTGTCACAGAATCACAGGAGCATTGGAACAGGCTGCCCAGGGGGGTTGTGGAGTCTCCTTCTCTGGAGATGTTTAAAACCCACCTGGATACGTTCCAGTGTCACTGGATCTAGGGGATCCTGCTGTGGTAGGGGGATTGGACTGGATGATCTTTTGAGGTCCCTTCCGATCCATAATGATTCTATGATTCTACAATAATCCTGGTTGGAAAGGACCTCCTAGATCACTGAGTCCAACCAGACCCATGACAAAGAAATCCTAAATAACGGATTGACTGACAAACACAAACTAACCCCCTCCATGCCTACAACTGGAGCAGGGTGTGAAGCACCTGGGGGTCCTGGTGGCCAGCAGGATGACCATGAGCCAGCAGTGTGCTCTTGTGGTCAAGAGGGCCAACAGCATCCTGGGGTGGATCAGAAGGGGGGTGGTTAGCAGATCAAGAGAAGTTCTTCTCCTCCTCTACTCTGCCCTGGTGAGACCACATCTGGAGTATTGTGTCCAGTTCTGGGCTCCTCAGCTCAAGAGGGATGTGGAGCTGCTGGAGGGAGTCCAGCGTAGAGCAATGAGGATGATGAAAGAAGTCAAGCACCTCCCTTATGAGGAGAGGCTGAGGGAGCTTGGAGAAGAGGAGACTGAGAGAAGACCTCATTAATGTCTATAAATATTTGAAGGGTGGGTGTCAGGAGGACGGAGCCAGGCACTGCTCAGTCGCATCTAGTGATAGGACAAGGCGCAATGGGTGTCAGTTGGAACATAGGAGGTTCCAATCTGAGAAGGGTGACAGAGCACTGGAAGGGGCTGCCCAGAGGAGTTATGGAGTCTCCTTCACTGGAGAAGTTTAAGACCCACATGTACATGTTCCTGTGTGACTTGGTCTATGTGATCCTGGGATTGGACTAGATGATCTTTCGAGGTCCCTTCCAATCCCTAATGATTCTATGATAATGTTTCTTAAACACCTCCAGGGATGGTGACTTAACTGTCTCCCTAGGAAGGCTGTTCCAGTGTCCAAACACTCTTTCTGTAAAGAATTTCTTCCTAACATCCAATGCAAACCTCCCCTGACTCAACTTCAGACCACTTCCCCTGGTTCTGTCAGTAGTTACTAAGAAGAGGCCAACACCCACCTCTCTACAACCTCCTATCGGGTAGTCACAGAAGGCAATGATGTCCCCCCCTCAGCTTCCTCTTCTCAGAACTAAACCTGCCCAGCTCCCTCAGCCTCTCCTCATACAACTGGTTCTCTAGACCCCTCACAAGCTTGGTAGCTCTGCTCTGGACACATTCCAGCATCTCTAAGTCTTTCCTATAATGAGGGGCCCACAACTGAACAGAGTGCTTGTGGTGAGGGCACACAAGGGCCGAGTACAAGGGCACCATAACTTCCCTTCTCCTGCTGACCATGCTTTTCCACACCGTATCTGCTTTGTAGCTTTGTGTGTCAGCCTCTGAGACACACGGTAAGCTACTTCACAGAGAAACAACCGCCTGCTGCCCTTGAACATTACATAATCTGCATGCAGAACAAAGCAAACACAGCCTAACAGGTATAATCCGTGATAGCTACTGCCAGCTGCTAGTCCTGCAAAAATGAATTGTTATGGACGGCTGCTTCTGCAATATCCAGTGAAGCTGCTGATCAGGAAGATGCTGGAGTGCCGGAGAAGGTTTGCCAGCTAAGACATTAACCAACTATTATCTCACACCTTTTCAAGTGTCAGTGATGTCCCTCTCTCTGATGTTCTGCAGGTGGTATCTTCAAGTCCTGTGCGACTTGATCTAGGTGATCCTGCTGTGGCAAGGGGATTGGACTGAATGATCTTTCGAGGTCCCTTCCGTATCCCTAATGATTCTATGATTTGCTTTGACATGGTTCCAAAATAGGTACATGACAATGTATGATCTCTGACCACAGAATCACAGAGTTACTGAGGGTGGAAAAGACCTCTGAGATCATCCAGCCCAGCCTAGGACCTAATCAGCTAGACACTGGCACTAAGGGCCACAGCCAATCTGGCCTTAAACACGTCCAGCTACGGCAACACCACCACTGCCCTGGGCAGTCTATTCCAAGGTCAGATTGCCTTTTCAACGAGGAAGGGCTTCCTAACATTCAATCTAACCCTCCCCTGGCAGCTTCAGGCCCTGCCCTCTCGTCCTGTCACTAGATGCCTGGGAGAAGAGCCTGATCCCCACCTGACTACAACCTCCCTTCAGGGAGTTGTAAAAGGAGAAGGTCCCCTCCACGTCTCCTCTTCTCCAGGCTAAACACCCTCAGCTCGCTGAGCCTCTCCCCATCAGACTTCCCTCCAGTCCCTTGCCCAGCCTCACTGCTCCTCTGGACCCACGCCAGTACCTTAACATCTGTCTTGAAGTCGGGGGCTCAGAACTGCCCCCAGTACTTGAGGTCAATGCTACACTTCAGTGGAAAACCTTGTACTGGTAGCAAAATGTTTTGTACATTTCATTTGCTTTTGGTATTACAGAGACACTCACACACAGAGCTTACTTCAAAACACCTAACACTACTGACACGCCGGCGTAAGGTAACTGCTGCTTGGACAACACACCCTATCAAAAAGGACATCTGTTTGCTGTCTGGATGAGGTGAAGAGGTCTCCATGCTACGGGTCCTTGCAGGGGCACGTCAGCTGGACGGGGTTAGACTCCCAAAAACTTAGCTCTGTCCACGTTTTACAATCCAGCTGGCCTGGCCTGTAGTTCTGCACACTCACTGCAACCCATGCATCATCCACCCCTAGAGACTACCTTAATCACAGAACGTTAGGAATTGGAAGGGACCTTGAATGATCATCCAGTCCAATCCCCCTGCCAAGACAGGATCACCTAGATCCAGTCGCACAGGAACACATCCATGCTACAGAACATGTCCAGAGAAGGAGACTCCACAATCCCCATGGGCAGCACCTTCCAGTGCTCTGTCATCCTCACCATGAAGAAGTTCCTTCTCATACTGATGTGGAACCTCCTCTGTTCCAGCTGACAGCCACTGCCCCTTGTCCAATCATTAGATGCCACTGAGCAGAGCCTGGCTGCATCCTTCTGATACCCACCCTTCACATATTTATCAACATTAACGAGGTCACCCCTCTGCATACAAAACACCGCCTAACTACCTTCACTGTGTACTGTCCTACATGATCATTTCTACACATGCAGGAACTGTTGCTATTGATTGTTTTGCCCTTGTACCATTGATTAATCTTGCAGCAGGAACTGTCTGGGAATCTTCGAGACAGCTGAATTATCCACCCAGGATGTTATTCAACACATTTAAGCGTACAAATCTGTCTAGGCACAGCAGGGACTGCCTGGGAAGTCTCAAGAACTGTCTGAAATCCCCACTGGGTCAGCTCCTGTAACAATCTGTCAAATACTTCTTGTGCAGATGGCCAGCGGCTCAGTCAATCACCCAGTTTCAACTTGCTCTGCTGTCTCAAACCAGTCTTTTATCATTACCAGCTCCGAAGTTCCTGCAAAACTCTGGGAATTAGTAACTTCAGTGCATGGGGAGTGCACATAGAGCAGCCCTGAGACCCAGACAAAACACAATTGTAATAAAAAAATAAATTAAACTTCATGTTTCTGCTTAAATCCCATTGCACTGGCTCACTGATCTGACCAAAAGAATCACAGAATCACTGAGGCCGGAAAAGACCTCAGAGATCATCAAGCCCAGCCTGGGTCTATGACCTGGGTCTCTTTAGCTTGGAGAAAAGGAGACTGAGAGGTGACCCCATTAATGTTTATAAACATGTGAAGGGTGGGTGTCAGGAAGATGGAGCCAGGCTGTGCTCAGTGTCATCTAATTATAGGAAAAGTGGCACGGGGTGTGAGCTGGAACATAGAAGGTTCCACATAAACATGAGAAGGAACTTCTTCCAGGTGACAGAGCCCTGGAAGGAGCTGCCCAGAGCAGTTGTGAAGTCTCCTTCTCTGGAGATGTTTAAAACCTGCCTGGACATGTTCTATGTGATTTGATCCAAGTGATCCTACTGTGGTGGGAGGATTGGACTGGATGATCTTTCGAGGTCCCTTCCAATCCCTAATGTTCTGTGATTCTGTGGTCACCAAATCAGCCAGACCAGGGCATTAAGGGCTACATCCAGTCTGTCCTTAAATACTTCCAGAGATGGCAACTCCACCACTGCCTTTGGCAGACCATTCCAATATCTGATCACCATGTGTAAGTACTTCCTAATACCCCACCTAAACTCTTCCCCTTTAAACAACTACTGCCATCAGAACCACTTTTAGAATGTCAATGTCTGTGCTGGTGAGCAGTTCAGATGGACATGGTTAAGGAGTGACTCATCTGATACTTCAGTAAATGACTGAAGTTAGATGATATTTATGCCATGCATTATCCCAACCTGATTTTGCACTCTGGATTACTCCACTGATTTTGCCTGAGTGTGAAGACTACAACAACATTTCTGATATGAAATCACCTAAGACAGCACTCGTAGAGGGGTTACCCATCTATTGTTTCTGAGACACCGAGCTGCAGGAAAGAGGCCAGCAAAGAACAAAAAAGACGATGAAGTAAGTGGAGCATCTCCCAGCTGAGGGAGCTGGGTCTCTGGAGCTTGGAAAGAAGGAGACTGAGGGGTGACCTCATTAATGATGATCAATATGTGAAGGGTGGGTGTCAGGAGGATGAAGCCAGGCTCTGCTCAGGGGCATCTAATGATAGGACAAGGGGCAATGAGTGTGAGTGGGAACACAGGAGGTTCCACATCAATATGAGAAGGAACTTCACAGTGAGGGTGACGGAGCACGCAGAGTGGCTGCTGAGGAGGGTTGTGGAGTGACCTTCTCTGGAGTAATTTAAAACCCACCTCGATGTGTTCCTGTGTAACTTATCTAGGGGATCCTGCCATGGCAGGGGGATTGGACTAGATGATCTTTGGAGGTCCCTTCCAATCCCTGATATTCTGTGATTTTGTGATAGTTAGTAATTTACAGTTGCCTAACTGAAGCAACAGAGTAAGATTTATCCTGTACTTTTTCATAAATTGAACTGTTCTCCCTATATCAGGCTTGTCTGTGCCTGCCTAGATTATGATTCATTAAGTTTAATTTAAAATTTAATTTCAAAAAGCTGTAGTTGCTACAACTAAATGACTGGTTTGGGGTTGGGGGGGTGGTGTATTAAATGTGCTGCAGTGTGTTCTGACTTCTTAAAATCTTTCAGCTGAGAGAAGATGACTGCAATCAAGCATGCTCTACAGAGGGATATCTTCACTCCCAACGATGAGCGCTTGTTGAGCATTGTGAATGTCTGCAAAGCAGGCAAAAAGAAGAGAAACTGCTTTTTGTGTGCCACAGGTATGTAGTAAGAACACAACATACTTCTTGCCTTCACCTTTTGTTTTTTATTCAGTTGTGTTTTAGCTGTATTTACAGTATTGATTCTTGTCCCGTATAAAATAGTTGCTTTCCATTTCTAAGAGAGAAAACCAGTTGGAGTTTATACTTATTTTATTGCTTCTACTGAAAAAAGAAGCCCCTGGACTTTTATTTCCAGGTATTACTGTAATTTGAAATGGAAGAGTCAAAGTTACTTAGGTGGAAGTTACAGGTTTTTAAATCTGCTTTATATAGTACATAAAGGGAATTTGATAGGTATCTAGGCTGTTGAGAATAAGTCATAGAATGATTAAGATTAGAAGAGACCACCAAGGTCATCCAGACCAGCTGTCAACCTGGCCCCACCCTGCCCACTAATCCCTTTTCTCTAGGGCCACATCTACACATTTTTTTAATACCTCCAGAGGTGGCAACTCCACCCCTTCCCTAGGCAGCCTGTTCCAACCCCTGACCACTCTGTCAGGGAAGAAATTGTTCCTGATGTCCCACTTAACCCTCTCCTGGCACAGTTTGAGGCTGTTTCCTCTTGTCCTGTCACGAGTGACTTGGGAGAAGAGACTAACCTCCACCTCTCTACAGTCTCTTCTCAGTCTCCTCTGAGGTTTCTTTTCTCCAGGCTGAACAATGCCAATTCCCTCAGCTACTCCTCCTCAGACCTGTACTGCAGGGCATTCACTGGCTTCGTTGCTCTTCTCTGGACCTGCTCCAGCACCTCAATGTCCTGCTTGTATTGAGGTGCCTAAAACTGACCCCAGTACTCGAGATGAGGACTCATCAGTGCCAAGTACAGGGAGACAATTATGTCTCAAGTCCTGCTGGCCACATTATTGCTGATGCAGGCCAGGATGCCATTGGCTTTCTTGGCCACCTGAGCACACTGTTGACTCATGTTCAGCTCCTGTCAATCAGCATCCCCAGGTCCTTTTCCACTGAGCAGTTCTCCATCCAGCCACTCTTCCCCAAGCCTGTAGTGGTGCAGAGGGTTGTGACTGAAGTGTGGGACCTGGCGCTTGACCTCATTAAACCTCATACAACTGACCTTGGCCCATTGATCCCTCAGTCCAGGTCCATCTGCTGAGCTTTTCTACCCTCAAGCAGATGGACCCACCCACCTAGTTTGGTGTCACCTGCAAACTGGCTGAGGGTGTGCACAATCTCCTCACCCAGATCATCAATAATGATGTTAAACAAGACTGGCCCCAATACAGAGCCCTGGGAAACGCAGCTAAATAAAATACAGTAAAGAGCACTACTGGTTAGAGTCTAGGGCAAAGGGCTCTGGAAAGACAGAGAAGCTGCACTGTCTCTAATATTCCTTGGAAGGTTACCCATGTCTACTATGTTAACACCTTTTCAAAAGTTAGGTGCTTTGCGTCAATCCATCAATAAATTAGCTTGCTAGAAGATTTGTTTTCACTGAGAAATTGCAGGGGACAGTTTTATTGTGATTGTAGTCTCCAGTTATTTCTGTGCTTTGACAGTTGTTTGACTGTGGTCAGAAGACTGCTGCATCAGAAAGTGCCTGTAAACTTGGTTTGATACTTTACAAGCTGCATTAGGGATGTAGATCTGAGACCCAAACCAAGCTGTAGATCTCGTGGATGAAAACGTTTTAAGAAGTCTAATTTCAGCAAATAAATGTTATTCTGTCACCTTCACTGATAATTCGTTTCAGATGAAGAAGTACAGCAGAAACAGGTGTTCATTTGTGCATTTTGAAATCATTCTGTTACTTCACAGTGACAACGGAACGACCAGTGCAAGTGAATGTGGTAAAAGTGAAAAAATCTGACAAGGGAGACTTCTACAAAAGGCAGACTGCGTGGGCGCTTCGAGATCTTGCTGTTGTTGATGCCAAAGATGCTGTTAAAGTATGTGTAAAGGTTGTTTTGGTTTTTTTCTGCTCTGCTCAACATCCTATTGGTTCCATGTTAGACGTAATTTGCTCGATACTGAGTGCATTAAAGCTGAGATTGATAGTGTTATCAGTTAATTAAGAGTTAAGGTTATGAGCTCTGTGACCCCATTAATGTTTACAAATATGGAAAGGGCAGGTGTCAGGAGGATGGAGCCAGGCTCTGCTCAGTTTCATCTAATTATAGGACAAGGGGCAATGAGTGTAACAGGAACAGAGGAGGTTCCACATCGGTCTGAGAAGGAACTTCTTCATGGTGAGGGTGATAGAGCCCTGGAAGGGGCTGCCCAGGTGGGTTGTGGAGTCTCCTTCTCTGGAGACATTTAAAACCTGCCTGGAGTGTTCCTGTGCGACTTGATCTAGGTGATCCTGCTGTGTCAGGGGGACTGGACTGGATGATCTTTCAAGGTCCCCTCCAATCCTTAATGTTCTGTGATTGGACTAGATGATCTTTCGTAGTCCTTTAAAATCCCTGATGTTCTGTGATTCTGTCAGCCTGTGCTGCTTATGAACACAGTTCATTCCAGCCGTTCCACGTATATAACCTGGGTAAACAGAGTCAATGTATTCCAGACATGCTTAAATAGACATACTCTGAGTATCTGCCCTCTCTCTTGCAGTGATCTCTCAGTGACTCTACAGTGCATTAAGATGCATCAGGGTGCGTGGGTTGGCAAACCAGGTTAAGTTCGGTGTGTGTGTGATTTCATTTTTGTCCTGTCATCACACTAATTAAATGTGTAACCAGTCTCTGCTGCTCAGAGAATCGTTTGACTGCTGAGCCTGTAACGCATCTCGTCTTCTGCAGGAGAACCCTGAATTTGACTTGCATTTCGACAAAGTGTACAAATGGGTTGCGAGCAGCACAGTGGAGAAAAACACCTTCATCTCATGCATCTGGAAACTCAATCAGAGATACCTTAGAAAGAAGATCGACTTCGTTAATGTTAGTTCACAGCTTTTGGAAGGTAAATTTCTACAACTTTATACTTAAGTTTAATTATTGCTATGAAACAGATGTGTTAAAGTAATCCTCATCCTGATGTTTTATCCTATTCTGTTCTGTATTTTCTAAGTCTTGGAATCGAGGCAAAACCCAGAATTGAGGCAAAATACTTCATTAATGAAGTTACAAATATTGACAAGCTTATTGTTTTTCTAAAATGTTCTGTTTGTTGAACAAAATGAAGTCTACCTGCAAGATCTGGTTGGTCAAACCGTAACAAATCTATTTCTTATCCTGAGCCAGGCTCTTCTCAGTGTCATGTAATGATAGGACAAGAGGCAATGGGTGTAAGCTGGAACAGTGAAGGTTCCACATCAGTATGAGAAGGAACAACTTCTTGGTGAGGGTGACGGGGCACGGGAAGGGGCTGCCCAGGGGGGTTGTGGAGTCTCCTTCTCTGGAGACATTTAAAACCCGCCTGGACATGTTCCTGTGT
>JAOXOE010029537.1:0-14333 GCA_028565055.1 Phoeniculus purpureus
CTGAGACCTGACTGCTTTGGTTTCCTTTCCCCTTAAAACCTGGGAGCAAAGCAGTTTCTTCGTTTCAACCCGTTACACTTGGTTTTTGCATGTATTTGAGACTTCAGCTGTGTTTCTGATGGTGTTGATGGCCAGGTTGTCTGGGGCCCTGAGTAACCTGATCTAGTGAGGGAGTGTCCCTGTGTGTGCAGGGGGGTTGGAACTGGGTGATCTTTAAGATCCCTTCCAACCCGGCCATTCCATGGTTCTATGAAATTTGGCTTCCTTTGTGCCATGTGTTGCTGGGAAGGGCTGGTGTTGGATCCATTGCTGCAGTCTTTAGAAGACAAATTCTCCTCAGGTACCACAAACCAAATTGATGCAGAGTGTGTGTTACTGTAATGTCTCATCCGGCGCTCACTCTGCAGGGACCTATTTCAGGAGTGGCTCTAATGAGGAATATTCCTGCAGTAGAGGGAGGTGACACTTCATAATTACACGACATCTTTTAAACCGGAAGGCTTTAAAACCTGAAAAAGCAATAATATGTTTTATTTTCCTTTATTTGTTTGATCTCCTCTTAAAGCCATAATCCTACCCAGCAGGCTAGTTTGCCTTTTCCCTATTGCCTTCCCAAACCTAATGGATGTGAAGCAGTAATGGATGTGGAGCAGCAGCAGCACAGACACTGAAATGAAGGGCACTTCACGTGTAATTTGGAGTTATGTGAACATAATATGAATGCAAATGCAATATTAATGTGATAGGGATTTAAAAGGCAGCAGGGTGTTAGTGGAATGTTGCTGACTCTTCTAATTTGATCAGAAGTCTCGTGATCTGTGCTGAACCTTGGGTTACCTTTCTGTTCCCTGGCTCTGTGGTAGCATCTCAGTGTTTTAGCAATTGTGCTATGTGAGGTGATAAAAGCCCCAGGCAAGTCCCAGAGCCCTGTAGCAGAGTGACTGTGCAGGGCAGAGCAAGGAGTCCATGTCCCAGGGCACTGAACTTTAGTCTAGAGAAGCGGAGGCTGAGAGGAGACCTTATTGCTCTCTGCAGCTACCTCAAAGGAGGTTGTAGCCAGGCTAGTGCTGCCCCCTTCTCCCAAATCACTAGTGAATAGGACAAGAGGGGTTAGGGAGCTGTTGGGCTGAGGGCTGGACTTAATGATCCTGCTGCTCCTTTCCAGCCGTGATGATTCTATGATTCTGGGAACTCTTGAGGTGTGTGGACGGGGAGCAGCACTTCTATGGCAGGGAAAGCCAAGCATTGCCTTTGCTCTTCTAGTTAAAAAAATACAGAAAAAACTTGGAAAATACAGTAATAAATAAGAATTAAGAAGGTTTTAGTGTTGGAGTGTGGTACCTGAGACTGACCTGTAACCTGCCTTTTCAGGAGGGGTGTTGAGTACCATGAGAAGAGCAGCCTGGGTGGACAGTGAGAAGGGGTAGAAAGGTTTGATTTGATTTGACTGGGGCAGCACAGCAGTTCTCTTGAGTAGAAGGAATGCAAAACTGGGGCAGCTTCTGTGTGTGGAGGCAGGTGGATAGCAAAGAAGGTTGAGAGAAGACCTTATTGCTCTTTATTACTCTCTGAAAGGAGGTTGTAGGAAGATGGAGGTTGGTCTCTTCTCTCAAGTCTCTAGTGATAGAACAAGAGGAAATGGCCTCAAGTGGTGTTGGGGGAGGGTTATATTGGACATCTGGAAAAATCTCTTCCTAGACAGAGTGGTCAAGGGTTGGAACAGGGAGAGGGAGCCTGGAGGGGTTCAAACCCCTCAAGGGGTTTAAAAAATGAGTAGATGTGGCCCTGGGGGACAGGGTTTAGAGGGCAGGGTGGGGTTGGGGTGATGATTGGACTGGATGAGCATGGAGGTCTCTTCCAACCTTCATGAATCTATGACTGTATGGTTTGTCTGACTAAACATGGGCCACTCGGTTCCAGACCGACATAGAACTGCTGGAGAGTCTCCAGTGCAGAGCCACAAAAATGATGGAGTGGAGCATCAACCTGATGAGGAAAGGCTGAGGGAGCTGGGTCTCTTTAGTTGGAAAAAAGGAGACTGAGGGGTGACGCCATGAATGTCGATCAATATGAAAAGGGTGGGTGTCAGGGGGATGGAGCCAGGCTCTGCTCAGTGGCATCCAATGATAGGAAAAGGGGCAGCGGATGTGAGCTGGAACAGAGGAGGTTCCACATCAGTGTGAGAAGGAACTTCTTGGTGAGGGTGACAGAGCCCTGGAAGGGGCTGCCCAGGATATTTGTACAGCCTCCTTCTCTGGAGACCTGCCTGGCCATGTTCCTTTGCAACTGGATGTAGGGGATCCTACTGTGGCGGGGTTATTGGACTGGGTGGAGGTCACTTCCAACCCCCAGTGTTCTGTGATTCTGTGTGTCTTTGGAATATAGCTGATGCTACAGAGCAGTTTTTGCTGGCCTCATACAACTGCCAAGAGCAGGGATGCATCAGACTTGCACCCAGGTTCCTCCCTGCACAAACTCATTTGCAGGTACTGGGGCTCTGCGGAGGGCAGATCTCGGAAACACTGGCTGAAGGGTCAAACACATTGAAAAATGGTCTAAATTTAGCAGACTGAGACGGACAGGGCAATCCAGGGTATCTGGGAATATCAGGCTTAGTCATTACAGCCTGAAGTAATTATTCTTTTCCTGTTCTTGTAGCTGACCTGACACTGTCCTATTCAGGGTCCTTCGCTTGAATCTCATTTTCTTCAGCCTCTGGAGAGGGAGGGTTAGCAATCTGAATTATGAGCAGCTTGTCTCAGGTCCTGGTATTGTGCAGTGCTTGATAACAACATGACCTGTGTCTGCTAGGGGTGGTGGGGAGTTCTACAGGCTGCCAGAGTGATACAGCCTTGGAATGCTACAAGTGCCTGATGTGGGTGTTAGTTGAGCAATGCAATTCCATCAAAGAACAATTAGAGATGCCGTCTTGGCTCAAGAGGGGTACAGCTACTGTAAGGGATGTGGGGACAATATGTGAGAGTTTGCCTCTTCTCCCAAGAAACAAAGGACAGGACAAGAGGAAATGGTCTTGAGCTGCCCCAGGGAGAGGTTAGGTTGGCCCTGAAGAGAAACTTCTCCCTGGAAAGGGTCTTCAGCCCTTGGAACAGGCTGCCCACTGAGGGAGTTGAATCATCAGTGGCCTTGGGTTTGGTTCAGGGTTGGACTGGATGAGCTTGAAGGTCTTTTACAACCTAAACTATTCTGTGTTGCCCCAGCAGCACAGAGCTCTGCTCTATGGGAAATGAGGCTGTGATCTCAAGGACTTTGATTCCTGTTGGGTTCGGCTCTAATTATTCTGCTAGCTGGTTGTGATTTAAACCTTCAGTTAGGAATTCAGGGCATATCCAGCCGCCAAAGGGGTGAAATACTGCATACAACCACTTACAACTGCCCCGAATTCCAGTTTATTTCCTGTGCTGTTCAATTTACACCACTTCATTTGGCAGCAGAGCTGTAACTCAGCTTTCTTACCCTATCAATCCACTTTCTGAAAATCACAGAATCACAGAACACTGGGGGTTGGAAGTGATCTCAAAAATTCGTCCAGTTCCCCCACCACAGCAGGATCACCTACATCCAGTCACACCGGAACATGGCCAGGGAGGTTTTAAAAGCCTCCAGAGAAGGAGACTCCGCAACTCCCCTGGGCAGCCCCTTCCAGTGCTCTGTCACCCTCACTGGGAAGAAGTTCTTTCTCACACTGAGGTGGAACATTCTCTGTTCCAGCTCACAACTGGTGCCCCTTGTCCTGTAATTGAATGCCACTAAGAACCCCTTAGTCTCCTTTTTCCAAGCTGGAGAGACCCAGCTCCCTCAGCCTTTCCTCATCAGGGAGATGCTCCACTCCTTCCATCATCTTTGTGGCTCTGCATTGGACTTTCTAAAGCAGTTTTGTGTCCTTCTGGAACTGAGGGGCCCAGAACTGGACACAATATTCCAGATGTGGTCTCACCAGGAGCGAGTAGAGGGCAGAGCAGAGAGGGAGGAGAACCTCTTTTGATCTACTAACCCCTTCTAATCCACCCTAGGATACCATTGACCTTCTTGGCCACCAGGGCCCATTGCTGGCCCCTGGCCATCCTACTCTCCTCTTAATAATTGTGAATTCTGTGGCTGAGAAATAAAATTAAAGAGCCAGTAACGTGCTTTGGAGACCTTGTGGAGCAGAGGTGTCATTAGCATGAGCGACACCACCACTGCTGCTCTCCCACTCCTACAATTTTCTGCTTGAACTAAACCTCGGGTCCAAATCCTGGTCCTTCTAACAGCTTCAGGATGTTAGTAGGAAGCAGCATCAGTCCCACTGTTTTTCCTACTTAATTGTAATGGTTTAATTAAGGCTCTTCATTTGCATAATGTGTGATAATACATTTTAAAAGCTATGTAGTATAAAGGAACAATAACACAGAGTTCTGCTGGAAATGGGAACAGGAATAGCTGGAATGCAGATGGGTTCTCAGAGGGTTTATTTGCGGGTTGGCAGGGGCCAGCAAATCCCATGTCGCTCTCTGCTGGTGCTACTCTGTGTTTGCTGAGTAAGCAGAAGTGTTCTTGGTCGTGGAAACCCTCAGCTTCAGCCTTGGTCCTCCCACCTCGGGGTTTGCAGGGATCCCAGTCCACTGCAGTGGAAATGGGGGCTGAGCAAAGCCCATGATGGTGCTCACCTGGCTTCTCTCTCTGGGTCTTCCAGCCCCTCCCACGGTGCGGATCGTGCACTCAGGCCTGGCCTGCAACATCGAGGAGGAGCGCTACTCGGAGAGGGTCTACACCATCCGCGAAGGCGAGACACTGGAGCTGACCTGTCTGGTCACCGGCCACCCTCGGCCCCAGGTGAGCCCCCGTCGTGGCCACTGGCAACCTGCCACCAGCCAACTTTTGTCTGGTTTGTGTGTCACTGAGATCCTGATTCCATCTGCTGTCAAGGACTAGACTGATGCAAGGTGGTGGAGATCAATGGCCTCCCTCAAGGCTAGCAGTAGGACCATTGGAAATTGAGTCAGGTTGTGTCGGAGAGGTCCAGATTGAATCTTGGGAAAAACTTCTTCCCGGAAAGAGTGAGGAGGCCTTGGAACAGGCTGCCCAGGGTGGAGGCATCATCCTTGGAGGTGTTCAAAAACCGGGCAGCCCGGATGTTTCAGGAGATAAGCTAGTGGTTGGGGGTTGTAAGGTGGATGGTTGGACTTGATAATCTTGAAGGTCTTTTCCCACCTTGATGATTCTGTCTGAGTAGGGGGTTTGTCCAGGCTGTTGGTTGCAGAAGACACTTCAACAGTAGATGTCTGACTGTTTTGAAATGTCTGTGAACGTGGCATTAAGATTCATAAGTGTACGTTGTGCTTGAACATGAGGTCCTGATGGGAGTGTTTGACATCCACGGTGGTCAGTAGAAGGAATGGAAAATCAAACCTGAGATGATGCAGGGGGTTAGCACGGAGGGAGCTCTGAGCTCCCTCCCAACTCAAACCAGTCTGGAATTCATTGAGATCTAATCAGCGTCAGTGAGAACTTTACTGAGATGTTATCCTCCATAATTATTGTAAGGGGAGAGAAGTGCAAACACTCTTATGCTGCTTTTCACCCAAAAGTTGTCTTACACCCTCTCTCAGCCCCCCAACACCCTGTTGTGTCTCTGCTGTCTCCTGAGGAGTGCTGGTGCAGTGCTGGGTATATCTCTGCTGTCCAGAACTGGCAGCGTTCTTACACACACCCCTCCTCCCTCAGGCTATTAAATGCACCGTTAGTTGCCATAGAAACTAATTTGCTTTGATGGAGTTTTTTTTCAGATGCCACAACCAGGCTTAGGTGAGGCCAGTGATGAGTGGGCAAATGCAGCTTTTTTTTTACTTTTATTAATTACTGCTTTCAGGACTTGACCCCTTGCTTTGACTTTCTGAACAGGGTTCTGCCAAGCCCCTTGCTGAAGGCAAGTTGATGATGGGTTGTCTTCTCCTCCTCCCTCTCCCTCTGGCTAAGCTGAGCTTGTATGGCCATGGGGTTCAGAGGAAGATGCCTCTCCTTGAAATAGCAGGGGCTGGCTGGAATTTGGGATTTCCTTGTTGTCTCCTAAAGGCTGAATGATGTTCGTCAGTATAACTTCATCGACACTGGGGTTGTTTTATGCTCTGGATGTCTTTTTTTTCCCCCCCCATGTCTTTCACCTCTGTGTGCTTTCCCACCTCAGGTTACATTCTCCTGTCATGAAGGGGCAAGAGTCCTGGCACAGTTGCTTCATGGTGGTACTGGGATAGATCTCTGTCCCCACCAGCTCTGTGGCAAGTGATGGAGCCCCCACATTTGTCCCCCTGCCCTGACCAAGCGCCAGGAGCTGGGGGTCAGAGAATCCCAGAATGATTGAGGCTGGAAAAGCCCTCTGAGCTCATCCAGCCCAGCTCAGGACCTAACATCACCACAGCGGCCAAACCAGGACACTAAGGGCCACAGCCAGGATGTCCTTCAACACTTCCAGGGATGGGGACTCTGCCACTACCCTGAACAATCCATTCCGGGGTCTGATCACCCTTTCCTAACATCCAACCTAACCCTCCCCTCGCAGCTTCAGGCCCTGCCCTTTTGTCCTGGCACTGGTTACCTGGGAGAAGAACCTGACCCCCACCTGACTACAACCTCCCTTCAGGGAGTTGTAGAGGACAAGGTCCCCCCTGAGTCTCCTCTTTCTCTAGGCTGAACCCCTCCAGCTCCTTCAGCCTCTCCTTATCAGACTGTCCCT
The DNA here is from genome assembly GCA_028565055.1 of Phoeniculus purpureus. NCBI lineage: Eukaryota > Metazoa > Chordata > Aves > Bucerotiformes > Phoeniculidae > Phoeniculus > Phoeniculus purpureus. The sequence continues at coordinate 6,731 of JAOXOE010029537.1, forward strand.
CTAGTCTAAGGATGCTGCAGCTCTGGGATTTTCCCTGTTGTGGGGATGCAACATGCCCTAAGGAGCTCTGAGGTTTCCTCTATAGAACCAAAGCAGATTCTACCTTCTGACTCCCTCCTGACAGCTGCTTTCTATGCAGCACAATCCCCTTGAAATCAAGGGCCCAGGATGTGCCCTCGCTGCTGATGCTGTGTGAAGGGGATGGCAGGTAGCTGATCTCTCCTGGAAAGCCGTGCCTGGGAGGATCTGCTTTGGGAAGACCCCAGAATGTTCTCCTGCCTGTTTTACTCTGTTTTCTTTCCTGCCTGTAGGAGTGAATGTGCTGTGCTGATGACCACTCTGTCAACAGGCAGCTTCTCCTTGCTGCTCAGAGCTGGGGGTTCCCTCTGCTTCCCAAGCTCTTGCACACACCCTGAGCAGAGCCCAGGGCTGCTGCTTTTCTGGAGTGTGTGTGGCCGTGGGAACATCCCTGCCTGTTGGTGATTGGGATGACATGAGGGATAGTCCAAATGACTCAGAGGTTCTCCTTGGCTGCGGGGGATCACTGGGTATGTTGGCTTGGTTGGAGCAGCAGTGGGTAGAGCTCACAGCAGGTCCCACAAACATGGAGGTGGATGTTCTCAGTATAGGCTCTGTATTTGAATCCCCAAAGGAGCCTGGGCATTTATTTTCTTGGGTTTGAGGGTTTGGGGCTGGAGTTCTTCCTTTCTAAAGCAAGTGTGATGGATCTAATGGTAAAGGGTTGAGGGGGATGGATGAGGCTCCTCTTACACAACCACAGAATTGTTTAGATTGGAAGAGATCTTCAAGTTCCTTGTCCAACCATTAACTCAACTGTCCCAATGCCACTGCTAAACTATCTTGAGGTGTTGGTCAGCACCTTCCTATGTGATGAGATGTCTTGGATCCCCAAACACACAGAGCCTCTTTAGGAAAGCAGAAAGGAATTAGAAGTCAAATGAGTGGGGAATCAATAGAACGAATAACATTGAGGTGAATAAAATGGCCAATGTATTTGTCTCTATCAGGGCAAAGCCATGGTGCTGAGAGAGGCTGAAAGGTCAGCCCAGGCCAAACCAGCAGCAGCTCTTGATCAGTTTCCTAAGTTGGCATTTAGGAGCAACAGGAGGGAAGGAAATGAAGAAGGCTGGGCAAGACCATTGTCTTCACTTCTTGTTGGGAATTTTTTCTCCTGCCTCAAAGGAATGTGGGAAGAATAAACCAAACTTCTACTATTAAGTGGGTTTTTGGTGAATCCCAGCATCTCTGCAGAGCAGTTAACTGCACTTTACGTGGAGCAGGGATGATGTTCTGGGTTAGAGGATGTCATGCTTGGTTTAGGAAGGTTCCAGTGCACCAGTGTCTCTCCCTAGAAGCCTAGTGCAGCTCCAGGAGTCTCTTCCTCACTTATTTCTCAATGCTGTTCCCTTGTGGACTGTTTTTCCTTCAAATTTAACACTTATTTGCTCCATCGTCCCTGAAAGTGCCCAAGGCCAGGATGGATGAGGCTGTGGGCAACCTGGTCTGGTGAGAGGTGTCACTGCCCATGACAAGGGAGTTGGCACTGGGTGAACTCCAAGCTCCCTTCCAACCCAACCCTGTCTGTGATTCTGTTTCTCCTGTCAGATCATTTCGGGGGGTGGAGGGGAAGGGGTTATATTGCACACTGGGTGTACCTTGAATGCTCTGCAGAGCTGTGAATTCAGGGGCGGCTCTTTAGGAAACAAACATCAAACGAACTGCTCGTAGCCCAAACAGCCAGCGTGGCACCTGCATTTTCATCACACCCTGCTTTTAGTGCTGAGGAGCGACAGCAGCCCATGCCCAGTGCAGCTAAACGTGAGTCAGACTGTTATGGAAGAGGGTTGGTGTTTTTTTCCCCAGCATAAAATGCAGGCTAATTCAGTCGTGAGTCAGGCTGCGTTTTGTCAGGTGCTCACTGAACATTTGTAAAGCCTCGCCGTGAACCGCCGAGTGTCAGCCCAAATCATCGTCAATTTTTCGAGCGGGAGCTGTGGTTGTGGCAATAAGGATGTGCAGAAAATGCAGGAGGAGAACAGCTGCTGCCGCAAAACCCCCTTTGCTTTGGCCACAGCAGCAGTGAGGGAGACAACCCAACGATTAAATGGGAAACGCAGCACCCGCTTCACCTCGCAGCAGACTTTGAGGTTTCCCTGAGGGGCCACATAGGGGTTTTTTTTCTGTCTTTTCTTTTCCTGGAAAGTTGCTTTTTGTGTTTTAATGGCTGGAGTGGCAGCAGTGTTAGTTCTGTTTGCACACACTAATAAAGTGAGGGTGGGATGCGTTAGAGGAAGTTGCACTGATCTCACAGAGTAATGAGGATGAATCTTACAGCAAAGCCTTTTCTTGCTTCTGGACCTCATTTACTGATACTTTTGCTGCTTTGTGTTGCCTCAGTGCTGAATCTGGGCTTCTCACCAGGGTGAGAAGAGGCAGGTAGGATGCTCAGAGGGCTGGAGCCCCTCTGTTCTGGGGGCAGGCTGAGAATTGGAGCTGTTCATCCTGGAAAGGTGAAGACTCTGGGAGGGACATTACAGTGACCTTCCAACCCCTGAGCGGGGCTGTAAGAAGGCTGGGGAAGACTGTTCCCAAAGGTAGGGAGTGACGGGATGAGGGGTTCATGGTTTGAAACTGGACAAGAGCAGAGTGAGGCTGGGCAGGAGGGAAAAATTTGTGAATCTGAGGGTGGTGGATCCCTGTAACATGCTGCCCAGAGAGGTGGTGGAGGCCCCATTCCTGGAGCCATTCAAGTTCAGGCTGGCTGGGGCTCTGGGCAACCTGGTCTGGTGAGTGATGGCCCTGTTTGTTGTAGGTGGGTTGCACTGGATGCCCTTTGGAGGTCACTTCCAACCCTTCAACCTATGTGATTCTATGAGATTTCGTGATCTCAAGGATGGCTCTGGGAGCCTTGGAAGAAGAACAGGCAGAGGTGGTTGAATCAGTGAAGGAGGGGAGGATCAGTGGTGCCAACAGCCAGCTGTTTCTATTGGCTCTGGCACTGGTGGTGAACGTTATATTCTTAAACTTCCCAAAAAGCAGCCCAGGGAGAAAAAACAACCCCCTAAAGAAGCCATTTCTCCCGAAGTCTCTCTGCTCAGAATTGTTTAGGTTGGACAAGAGCTGTATGGTGATTGAATTCAACCATTAACCCAGCTCTGCTAAGTCCACCACTATATTTTTGGTCCTAAAGTGTCTGAGGACCTGAAATGAAACTTTTCAGCTGACATCCTTGCCCAGGAGCAATTTCATACCGAGAACTCACAGTTAAGCTGCAACTCATAAAAGGGCCTTGTGGAGTTGACTTTGTTAGGTCTTCTGTAGAAATTAGGTTCTTGTTAAGTCTTTAGGTGACTCCTCCACCTAGTCATGAGGAAGTTAGAGTAGCCTTGCTGGTTCATCCTCACATCTGGCATTCAGGTATTTGCTGCTGATGGATCTGTACAGGTCAGTGCCTGCAGGACAGCTGGTAACCTTCCATGCTGGGCTCTACCAAGTGCCTTCACCATCACATTAACAGCAATCTTGTCTCTCTCTAACTGATAAAGTCCATAGAAGAGCAACAGGATTAGGGAAGGGTCTGGAGAACAAACTTTGTGAGGAGTAGCTGAGGGAGCTGGGTCTGGTTAGGCTGGAGAAGGAAGCTGAGGGGAGACCTTATTGCTGTCTGCAACTGCCTGACAGGAGGGTGGACAGAGGTGGGGGTTGGCCTCTTCTCTCATGGAACAAGGGACAGGACAAGAGGAAATGTCCTCAAGCTGCACCAGGGGAAGGTTAGGTTGGCCCTGAGGAAAATCATCTTCCTGGAAAGGGTCCTCAGGCCTTGGAACAGGCTGCCCAGGAAGGGAGTTGAATCGCTATCCCTGGCTGTGTTTCCCAGTTGTGGAGATCTGGAGCTGAGGGACAGGGTTTAGTGGTGAGATGGCATAGTATGGTTCAGGGTTGGACTTGATCATAAAGATCTTTCCCAACCAGAACAAGTGTGTTGTATGTAAATCCATTACAGACTGAGCTCTTCTTCAGCCTTCAGCAGCTGGAGGTGGCAGTCTGGGGAAGCACCAAGTTTATTTTTGCTGTCTGAGGACAGCAGTGAGTGTGGATGCTCTGCAGAGCACCCATGAGCTTCTCAGGCTGGAAGAGCCATGAGCCTGCTGCTGGTGGATGCTCTGTGATTGAAGCTTATCCCCAGTTGCTGCTGAACAACCCTTGTTACATAAGTTTTTGTGTTAAGTTTCCTCCACCAACTCCCCCTTTAGCTTTTGGAGTCAACTTACGCACATGTTGGGTTTTGGCTTGGTTGGTTAGTTTTCTTAAAAGCTGTTGTGTGTATTGGGAAAGGCAGAAGTCTCAGCCTGAAGAGGGGAAGCTGAACTTTAAAGAAGCTCAACTGTTTAATCTGTGTGTAAATGTTTGTCTTCCCAGCCCAAGGCAATTAAAATGAAGACTTGACTGTCACCATCCTCATTTGTTTGGTACATGGCTGGTATTTGTTCAGGTGCTGTAAGACAGGGCAACAGTCAAGCTGTGGAAATAAACCCACAGAGAACCAGAAAACATTACTGTTGGGCTGAGGTCAGTTGTCGTGGAGGTGGCTAAAAAGTTCAGGAAGCCTTAAAATCCCTTTCTGAGGTGCAGCAGGGAAACCTTGTGTGTAAAGCTGGAAAACCCTTGTGTGGGAAGCAGGGAAAAGCCTAGATGTGTTTTCTGTGGTTTCTTTTTTTTACCTTTTGGGCTGTTTTTAGAATCACAGAATTATCCTGGCTGAAAAGGACCTCCAAGATCCAGTCCAGCCCTCCGCCCAACAGCTCCCTAACCCCTACACTGTGGCCTCAAGTGCTCTAGTTACTGTTTTTAAACACCTCCAGGGATGGGGACTCCACCACCTCCCTGGGCAGCCTGTTTCAGTGCCCAACCACTCTCTCAGCAAAGAGCTTCTTCCAAAGATCCAAACTAAACCTCCTCTGATGCAACTTGAGGCTGTTTCCCCTCCTCCTATCGTTAGTAATTTGGGAGACGAGACCAGCAGCAGCTGCTAATGTTACTAATAAGCACTCATGCATCATGTTAGTTTACTCTCCACTCCATCAAAAGGCAAATACTTGCCCAGAGGGCATTATATTATAATATATTATATATTATCTATTATTATATTATATTCTAATAGCAGCTCAGAACACCCCCATGGGATCTGCACATTGAGCCCCTTCCTGGTCTGCAACAACCAAAACAGCTTCTGCTGCCTGCAACTGCAAATGGGGACAGGCAGCTAGATCCTACACATTAGGAGGCAAAACTGCACCTTCAGACATCCAACAGAGGACCCACCTGCCCAGCTTGTTCTCCCAGCTGGGCTTCAGTTTTGGAGCCAACTCCCAGCCTCTGTTCTCGTTTCTCTGACCACAGAGATCATGAGACAAACTCAGGATTTCTAAAGCAGTTTGGAAGTGATGTGCAAGCCGTGTTCTAGTGGGTTGTTGATGTGGCTCAAGATCGTGGCTCCATGTGAAAACCCAGCAGCACAGTGTGAGATCAGCTCCTGCAAGTCAGTCAGGAGTAGACTAGAGTATTCTGGTTTGGAAGGTGAAACCTATCCCATTTTCCCCACTTTATTTGCCACGTTTCTCTTCTTATATCAAGTGAGGTGATTCCTCCCCTCTACTCTGCCCTTGTGAGACCCCATCTTGAGTACTGTGTCCAGTTTTGATGTCCCCACCTCAAGAGGGACATAGATCTGTTGGAAGGAGGCCAGTGGAGGGTCACGAGGATGACTGAGGGGCTGGAGCACCTCTGCTGTCAGGACAGGCTGAGGGAGCTCAGATTGTTCAGCCTACAGAAGAGAAGGCTTTGGGGTGACCTTATAGCTCCCTTCCAATATTTGAAGGGAAGCTACAGGAAGGCTGGAGAGGGAGTTTTTACAAGAGTGTCCAGTGATCGGACAACAGGAAACAGCTTTAAACTGAAAGAGAATCAGTTTAGATTGGACCTTAGAAATTCTTCAGTATGAGGGTGGCAAAACTCTGGAATAGGTGACCCAGAGAGGTTGTAGCTGCCCCCTCCCTGGAGATGTTCAAAGCTAGGTTGGATGAGGCTTTGAGCCACCTGAGAGGCTGCTCATGGCAGGGAGGTGGGATTAGATGATCTCTGAGGTTCCTTCCAACCTCAGCCATTCTGTGATTATATTTGCCCATCCTGTGCGACTTGATCTAGGGGACCCTGCTGTGGCAGGGGGATTGGACTCGATGATCTTTCGGGGTCCCTTCCAATTCCTAATGTTCTGTGATTCTCCTCAAGTTTTTCTCCCAATGACAATGACCCCCACTGTCCAGCAGTCAGATATTTCCATATTCCAGGTGCTAGCCATGAATAAAAAAATTAAACAAATCAGGATCAAATATTTGTCTAATCCCAGAGTACCGACCCTGACCTTCACCGTATTATTACAATCAAGAAACTGCAGTATTAGAACAAATCTAGTACGTAACAGGATTTACTCCACCTAATGAGATCTGGATCAGAGAGCAACCCACCGAGGCAAACCCCAACAGGCTCTGGCCCCACAAGGACATTCCCAAACTTTGGAATACAAATGTTTTCCCATCAGGACCATAAGGAAATTGCAGCAGTTACACTTTATATTAGAAGGAGCAGATAACAGTAATTACCTGATTGAAGGTTTTGAAATTGAACTCTTTGTAGATGGCATCTCTTTCGCCTAACTCGGACCAGCCCGAAGCTTTGAGATCAAGCAACACCTGGCTCCTCTCCTCCGTCGTTAACCAGTGAGACTGTGAAGACTATAAAGAGGAAAGAAAAACCAGGACACGAGTGAGGCTGAGCTTCTCCTTTGTACAATGACGCGATGAAATTGTGGTTGTCTATTGCAAAGAGGTAAAGAGGTGGAAAATTCACTGCAGGTGCTTTCCTATTGATAATTTCACAGACCAGCTTAACCGAAAGCAGCCAGGAAGCACTACTTCTGTTACGCTGAGCTAAATGCTTTTGTATGAAACCAGTGAGAAGCAACAGGTTCTTCCACTGGAATGAGCACAGGCGCCCACAAACCTGTGCCCCTCCTTTGTTCACCTCAATTATCCAGATGCTGTAACACTTGGACTTTCAAATATTCCAATCTGACACACAAACAAAGGATTATTTACATTATACAGTAAACAACATACTAAATGCTAGATATTAATTTAAAATATTAAATATATCATAGGGAATGACATAAATAAAATGTATGAAAGATTATTACATATAAAATATAAATGCATAATATAAAAATATACAACATTAAAATGTAAAATATTTAATTAAATAATATTAAGTGATTAAGACAATTTCAAGTAGTAATAAGAATTAATAAAATACAAAACAATGAAAATATAAAATCCTATAAAATAGAAAAATAAAATTATAATATTAAACAATATGAATAATAAAAATAAGAAATAGTAAAAAATTAAAATATAAGGTAATATGACATCATATAAAATATGAAGACTTAATATGATAAAATGAATTATTATTCTTATGACTACAATGTCAAGTAGTAATAAGAATTAATAAAATACAAAACGTTATG
>JAOXOE010029538.1:0-14330 GCA_028565055.1 Phoeniculus purpureus
CTGGGATGGACTGCCCACGGCAGTGGTGGAATCCCCATCTCTGGAAGTGTTGAAGGCCAGCCTGGCTGTGGCCCTTAGTGCCCTGGTCTTGCCACTGTGGTGATGTCAATGCTGGGCTGGATGAGTTCAGAGGGCTTTTCCAGCCTCAGTCATTCTGTGATTCTGATTCTGTAATCCTCCTTACTATTGCTTCCAGGAAAGCAGAGCTCTTTCCCATCATCCTTGAACAAAGCTGTGGTCGTTATCTGATAATCAGCAAAATGAAGCCAGATATTGCCAGGCCGGAATTTTAGCCCAACCCCTTTTGTCTTTGTTTCAGTACTAGCTTTTTTCTAGTGGTTTTTTCCACTCAGTACCTATCCCCAGACCACCAGGGCTTGTAGAAGAACATTCTTCCTGTTATTCCTTTCTGGTTAATGTTGAGTGCAATGAGCCACAGCTGTCCTCATGAATCATTAGGATTTAACCTGAAACTCCCTGTAGGGCTCTAGGATAGTAAGGTTGTTGGTTCTCACCTTTGCGTATCCTCCCCTACTGAAAAGTGTGAGAAGAGACAGTGGCATCTTTCATTTCATGTAGAGACTATGAGGGACCTCCAGAAGTTATGCGAGTAAGTAGCCTTTGTATTACATTAATGATCATACAGTCATAGACAAGATGATCTTTCAAGGTCCCTTCCAATCCCTAATGTTCTGTGATTCTCTGAATGCATTGGGTTGAAGGGACCTCCAAAGGGCATCTAGTCCAACCCCTCTGCAGTGAGCAGGGACATCATCAACTAGGTCAGGTTGCCCAGAGCCTTGTCCAGTTAACCCTTGAGACTCTCTAGGGATGAGGCCTCAACTACCTTGCTGGGCAACCTGTTCCAGTGTTCAACTGCCCTCCTGCTAAAGAACTTCTAACATCCCATTTCAATATGCCCATATTTAAGGCACAGTTAAAATACTTAAGAGAACAAGCATAACATTGAGCCAGGTCTGTCTGATCATGATATTAATAATATTCATTATAAATCTATTATTAGAAAGAAATTAATTATAAATTAAATTACTATAAATTAAAGACAGCAATATGGGAATGACTCTAATAAAAAAAATATACATTTCAGAGAGGGCCGCTTGCATGACAGCTAGAACTAGTAGGAGACTTAAGTGTTACTTGTATACTCTTCTATCATAAAAAGCACTTCTTTGGAAATGGTAGGAAGAAAATGGTAGGCATGACTCAATTTTATAACTTGTGTAGTTATAATTAAATATTTCTTATACTGAAGAATTGTGATACTCTTGTTTCAATGTAGGAAATGAAATACAGTTCTATGATGCCCTACTTCTATGGTACTTCTCTACTTTAAATGGTTTAGCTCATATTTGATATCTCTTATCATAGAATCATGGAATTATTGAGGCTGGAAAAGCCCTCAGAGCTCATCCAACCCAGCCCAGGACCTAACAGCACCACAGCAACCAGACCAGGGCACTGAGGGCCACAGCCAGGCTGGCCTTCAACATCTCCACGGATGGCAACTCCAACAGTGCCCTGGGCAGTTCACTCCAGGCTCTGATGACCCTTTCCATGAGGAAGGGCTTCCTAATACCCAACCTAACCCTCCCCTGGTAGCTTCAGTCCCTGCCCTCTCATCCTGTGTCTAGTTGCCTGGGAGAAAGCCTGACCCCCACCTGACTCCAACCTCCCTTCAGGGAGTTGGAGAGACGGAGAAGGTCCTCCCTGAGTCTCCTCAGGCTAAACACCTCCAGCTCCCTCAGCCTCTCCACATCAGACTTTCTTTCCAGTCCCTTCACCAGCCTCCTTGCTCTCTTCTTATGAAGAACAAAGGACTATAAATGTTTTTATATATTTCAAAGTTGTATTTTTCCTTTCAAATAGCATTTTTACTTTATTTGTGTTAAAAATGAAGCTTTTACACATAAAAATGCATCCAAAGACTTAATTCACTTGAAAAACCATCACTCTTAATATTTAAATCTCTACATTCCTATCAAACAGCAGATGTGGTGGGCTGTTTTCAGGTTATGTTATCAAAAGTCATTCTGTTTTGGTATCAGAATCAGTTAAAGTTAATATATATCATTGAATCATAGAATGTTCTAGGCTGGAAGGGACCTTAAAGGTCATCTAGTCCAACCTCCCTACACAAGGACAACTCTACCTAGGTCAGTTTGCTCAGAGCCCTGCCTGTGCAGGGAGGTTGGAACTAGATGATCTTTAAGGTCTCTTCCAACCGTGGCCATTCTGTGATTCTGTGATTACAGAGAGAAATAACAAGGATGAGAAAAACTTGAGGAAAAACTTCTCCTCAAATAAGTTTGCTAATCTTATATTGATAGCATTAATGTATTTTGGTGGTGGTGGGGTATTGCTAGCAACGTTCCAGCTCTCATTTAAGGCAGTTGCTGGTTTTATTACATATGGGATTATCCCACCCTACGTATTTGTTCTCTGTGAATTGCTTTATTGTTGCAGGTATTCACTGTTGGTTGATTTATTCAAATGATTTCAATACATTCTACAGCAATCCTGTTAGTGTAGTAAGATTTTCATGGAAATAAAATAGATGACAGATCTATGCCAACAATTCTTAGTGACTAGAAATTACTTCTATGGTTTCCAGTTAAGAGACCTCTTCACTGCAGTGCTGTCTCCCTCGCTACTCTGCCCTGGTGGGGCCACATCTGGAATACTGTGTGCAGTTCTGAGCTCTGTCTCTCTTCAAGAGAGACAGAGATCTGATTGTGAGAGTGCAGTGGAGGGCTATGAGAATGATTAGGGGACTCCTTATGAGGAGAGATTGAGAGACCTGGAATTTATGAGCTTGGAGAGGAGAAGGTTACGGGGGGGCTTAATCACTGTCTATAAATCCTTGAGGGCTGGGTGTCAAGAAGAAAGAGACAGTCTCTTTTCACTTGTACCCTGGGATGGGACAAGAGGCATCAGGTGTCAGTTGGAGCACAGGAAGTACTGTCTCAACATGAGGAAGAACTTCTTTACTGTGGGGGTTGACAGAGCCTTGGAAGGGGCTGCCAGGGAGGTTGTGGAGTTTCCTTCTCTGGAGACTTCTAACACCCATCTAGATGCATTTCTGTTTAACCCATCTTAGGTTCTGTGGTCCTGCTCAAGCTGGGGGGTTGAGCTCAATGACTCCTGGAGGTGCCTTCCAACCCTTAATGATCTGTGTACCCGTATATGTCATTCAACATACACAGTTACACAGAACATCTTCTATAATCTATCTAATATGTACAGGTACCAAAATCTCAATCTACTCAAAATAGGATTGTGCTAACAATGGAAATTTGAATTGAGTTCAGTGCCTTTCTCGTTACTTAATAAAAATACTTCTCTCTTCCCCCAAATTCTGATGAAGCAGTATCAGACTGATGAGATGTGGAGTGATGCACCACTTCTTCTGGCTTCATGCCTAAATCGACTAAGCCAAAAGGAAGACTTCCAAGTGCAGAATCCCATGCCAGATGTTGACTAGGCTTATTTTGTTGGCTAGAAGTCATTAGAGATTTCACATCATCATTTGCCTAAGATCTAGTTCTGTTTGAAGAGAACCATGAACTAAGAAGAGGGTTCTCGCCTTATCGCGCTGTGTTCAACGATCATACTGCAAAAACAACATTCCATCCCTCACAGAAGAGTGTGTTGGGAAGAGTTTTCCAGTCGCTGATCAACAGTCTTGGTAAAACTTGCTGGAACTGACTAACCTTTGATTCCTATGATGCTGTTCAAGTCAGTCTTGGAAAAACTGTGAGTAGGCTCAAGAGGGAGATGGGGCACAGAAAAACCAAAGCTGCATAGCATCTGTAAAGATCTTATCCACGGTGTGAGGTTGGCTAGACTATTGTTCCGTTTTAATCTATTTTGAGACCTCACCTGGAGTATTGTGTCCAGTTCTGGAGCCCCCAGCACAAGAAGGATGTAGACAGACTGCAGTGTGTCCAGAGGAGGCCACTCAATTTATCAGGGGAATGGAGCATCTCTTGTATGAGGACAGGCTGAGAGAGTTGGGGCTGTTCAGCCTGGAGAAAAGAAGGCTCCTGGGGGACCTTCTCTCATTCTATCATTCCAAGAATGTCACACAACTGTGTTGTGCAGGTGTTTTAAAAAGGATGACGTAAGGATTGCATGAAAATGGCCAGGTTCACAAGACAATATTTAGAACATTCACAAGATCCTTTTGAGTTTTGGAGGCTGTGTGAGAAAAGCAGCTTATCTCAGCATTTTGCAAGTAGTCATTGACACGTGAAGTATTTCAGGATGGGGAACAATTATGGACTAAAGTCTCCTTAACTTCTTCAGGCAGATAATCCTCCAATTTTTTTGGTGAGGCAGATTGAAGCTCAGATGAGAGGCTTTTCTTTCTTGTCTATTTGTAGCTTCTTATGAATTGTTAAAGTGTCGTCCTCGGCATATTAAGCAGCAGGTGGTCAATATGCTTGGTACTGAAACACGTCATCAGGTTGCTGCAGTGCAGATTATTCTTGGTCATCAGAGAGAACACAGATATCAGAGTTGCTTGTCAAAAGCCCACATACAGTTAATGAACCGTGTTTCAATTTCCATGGCCCTCACTGCCTTGATACAAACTAATGGGTTGCAGCAAATTGCAGTCAGGTTGTTTGTTCAGTCAAGCCACTTCCGCTTTCAATAGAGTTCATGCTGGTTTACCAGTCAGGTCAGAAGGAGACTGAAATATCCTGTGTGTCTCAGCATCCATCGGGGTGGGTTTGGGCTTCTTTGTTGATTTGTTTGTTCTCATTTGGGTTGTTTGTTCGTTTTGTGGTTTGGTTTTTTTAAATGTTCTTTATTATTAATAACCTTTCTTTATTATTAACAACCTTTCATGTCCTCCTAGGAAGGAGATCTATCAGTATGACTGTACTAGTATGAGTGTACTGATGTATTACATCAGTAGGATCTGAAGTAATAAATGATTAGACAAAGGGAGGTGGTTCTTCCCCTCTACTCTGCACTGGTGAGACCCCCACTGAACTACATATCTGGTCAACCTATTCCAATGTCTGGCTTTCCTCAGGAGGGAAACAATTTGTCATCTGAATGATTTGTCACTCAAACTCCATACAGGAGTACTGGGTCCAGCTCTGGAGTCCCCAGCAGAGCTCCTGGAGTGTCCAGACGAGAGCAGCTCAAATGATCAGAGGGCTGGAGCACATCTCCTATGAGGACAGGCTGAGCAAGGTGGGGTTGTTCAGCCTGGAGAAGAGGAGGCTCCCAGGTGACCTTCCAGCAGCTTTCTAATCTCTGAAGGAAGTGGGCTACAAGGAAGCTGGGAGAGGGCTTTTGGCAGGTGTGATACCAAGAGGACAAGGGGAAAGGGTCCAGCCTTGAAGAGGGGAGATGGAGGTTGGCCATGAAGAACAAATTCTTTGCTGTGAGGGTGGGGAGATGCTGGACCAGTTTGCCCAGGGCAGTTGTGGCTGCCCTATCCCTGGCAGTGTTCATAGGGCAGTGTTCATAGTGTTGAAGGGCAGGTTGTCTGGGGCCCTGAGTAACCTGCTGTAGTGAAGGTGTCCCTGCCTGTGCAAGGGGGCTGGAGCTGGGTGATCTTTAAGGTCCCTTCCAACCCTGGCCACTCTGTGAATCTGTGATCCATCAAATATTCCCTGTTATGTTGTTCATTTAAAAAAATAGAAAAAATCCTACCAATGCTATACAAACACTTGAGAGAGGGTTAAAATAATGTGTTTCACAGCACAAATAAGTCACACATTGTGCTGCTGCTGAAATTGTGCTGTGGAGCACTTAGCAACGTGAAAAACAAGCTGGGGGATGGATAGGAGTGTATGAGACAAGATATCTCCTCAGGAAATATCCACGTTGTTGGTTCAGCTACCCCCAGTTTACACTGTTCTTTGAAAAATCCCGTCAAAAATAGGTTGCACAATCACAAGGACCGTTGTGGTTTGAAACATCAGCTCAAAGAGAGATTTTTGTACAGCGAAGGTGATGGAGCCCCGGCACAGGCTGCCCAGAGCCTCCTGCTCTGGGGACTTTCAAACCCACCTGGATGCAGCCCCGTGTGACCTGTCCTAGGGGATCCTGCTCTGCCAGGGGGGTTGGACTGGATGATCTCTAGAGGTCCCTTCCAACCCCTCATATTCTGTGAGCTAGCTCTCAGGTATCTGTGGAGACGTGAAATATCATAACAACCGTTCAGCAACAGGAACATCCTTTGTGTTCAGCATTGACCGGTTTGGCATGAATAATTTTTACAGGGGGAAATAATCACCTTGTCAGGCAGCAGCTCGCTCGCTGTGTCGTGGAAATGTACAGAGCCCTGCTCAACAGAGGTTTATTTTTAGTTCTGACAACCAAGTTCAGTCCCAGAACTAGTTCACAGCACTGATCAGAGATATTTTTACTTTCCCCTCTGCACAGACACACATATTCCCAGGGATTAATTGGGATGCTCTGGTGTCAATGGCAAGTGCCCCTGCAGAAGGAAGGGAAACAACCAGAGACACAATAAACAATCTGACAGTTCGTGTGAAACGCTTGGTTTGCACTAGAAATACATCTGCATCACAGCAGATGAACATTCTGCTCATTGTAGGGCTGGTTGGACTGGGTGATCTGGGAGGTCCTTTACAACCAGGATCACCCAGTCCAACCACCCCCACAATAACAACAAACCTAAATACCTGATGGATCGACAAGCACAAACTAACCCCCTCTGTGCCTTCCCCTGTAGCAGGGTGTGAAGCACCATGGCTACACGGTTCTTAAACACCTCCAGAGATGGGGACTCAACCACCTCCCTGGGAAGGCTCTTCCAGTGCCCAACTCCATTCTTTCTGTAAAGAATTTCTTCCTAAAATCCAGTGTAAACCACCTCTGCCTCAGCTTCAGACCAGTAGTCACTAAGGAGAAGAGGCCAACCCTCACCTCTACAATCTCCTTTCATGTTGTTGTAGAGGGCAATGAGGTCCCCCCTCAGCCTCCTCTTCTCCAAACTAAACCTGTCCAGCTCCCTTAGCCTCTCCTCATACAGCTAGTTCTCTAAACCCCTCACGAGCTGGGTAGCTCTGCTCTGGACACCTTCCAGCATTTCCATGTCTTTCCTGTAGCGAGGGGCCAAGAACTGACCCCAGTACTCAAGGGGAGGTCTCACAAGGGCTGAGTACAAGGGGACCATAACATTCCTTCTCCTGCTGACCAGCTGTCCCTGATGCTGTCCGGGATCCTGTTGGCATTCTGGGCACTCTGCTGGCTCATATGAAACCACCTGTCAATTAGAACCCCCAGATGTCCCTGCCTTGTGAAGAGGGGTTGGAACTGGATGACTTTTAAGGTCCATTCCAACCCCAGCCACTCTACGATTCTATTTATTTAACATTAAAGGGAAGCGGGTGTCCATGCAGTGGGTTTCATCCTTCTCAGAGAATAAACAGGAAAGAACTATAGTGAAGACCCAGTGTAAGTGAGGGGGACCATTAGGCACTTGAATCCAGAGCCACATGACTTCCAGCACCCAGGAGAAGACAGATACAGACATCACTCCCGTGTAGTGATCCATCGATTATCAATAAAGACCGAAATTATGTTCATTCCTATTTGTGTGCATTACCGTGGTGCCCTGGGGCAGCGGGCAGCACCCAGCAACACAGGATTTGGCATCTCAGCCATGTCCCCATCTAAACAGGAGGTTCTTTGTATGATGGAAAGCAACCTGGCTGTCATCCATCATCTGATGATGCAGAGGAACCTAAGAAAAGAGAGGGAACAGCCTGACGAACTTGCACAGGAGCTCTGGCAGGAGGAGATTCAACATTGTCCTCTATTTTAAGGCTGGAATCTCCTTTCAGCCAAACTAATTTATTCCAATTGTCAAAGCTCATCAGGCTCTCAGCATGATCCCTGCATCAACGGATTGATTCCCGACTCCTTCATTTGCACGCTCTGTGAGATTTTTTTTCCACCTATTTAATTTCATCAAGACTTCCTTCACAGAGACCAGTAAAGTGGCTGCATTACTCATGATGTAAACCACACCAGCTCGTGCTCACAGTCCTGTGAGAAAACAGGGTAAACCACCACCATCTGATTTAATAGGGTCACAGAACCAACAAGAATGGGAAGGACCTTCAAGATCATCAAGGCCAGCTACCCATCCTACAACCCCCAACCACTACCCCATCGCCTCAAAAACTCTGGTTGTTGAACCCCTCCAAGGACAGTGACTCAACCCCCTCCCTGGGCAGCCTGTTTCAAGGCCTCCCCACTCTTTTTGGGAAGAATCATAGAATCATCAGGGATTGGAAGGGACCTTGAAAGATCATCCAGTCCAATCCCCCTGTCACAGCAGGATCACCTAGACTAAGTCACACAGGAACACATCCAGGCAGGTCTTAAACATCTCCAGAGAAGGAGACTCCACGACTCCCCTGAGCAGTCTGTTCCAGTGCTCCATCACCCTCGCTGTGAAGTTCCTTCTCATATTTATGTGGAATCTCTTGATCTATGACCACAGTATGAACCACCTCAGTAAAAGCCTGGCAGCTTCCAAAAGTCTTTCCTTCTCCTATTTTTTTTTCCCCCCTTAGCAGTGACAATGAGCGTTAATTGTTCCTAATTTGATTTTTCATGGGCTCTTGCCTAATTAGCACTTAAAGAGTTTTGACAAACTTAAAAAGCTGTTCTGATGAAGGGGACGAAGGCTCATTACCATTCCTATGGATCAGCACAAAAGCTTCCTAATGACAAAAAAAAAGACTACATTTTCATATTCTTGCCTGACCCATCCAACACTGTGATTTTCTAATCTTGGTTCTGTATTTGAAAGCTTCAGTCTCGGAATCTGTCACATCTCTAATGCAAGAGATGTGCTTCTCTTGCTCTGACTGCTAATTAATCTTTATAATTATAGCATCTTTCAACAATAACCATGATCATAAGCCGGGTAATAGCAGTTAAAAGGGAAGAAATGCCTTCATCTACTCTACGCATTCCAATCCCCTCACTTGATGGAAGATGGTGAAAGAGAAATATCAATTTGCGATAATGGACTTGTACTGACGAGGACTTAAGTGTAACTTGATCGGAATGATTTTCTTCTTCGCTTGTTCTCTCGCTGGCTTTTCCAGGGACAACACTAATGCTTTGTTGTGACAAATCAGATGGAGGAACTCTCTGAAACAGAATCCTTGACATATCCTACATGACAGCCTTCCTGTTCTTTCTGGAGAGAACACGGCTAATTGGTTTGGTATCTTGGAAAGAAGACGGGTAGTACTAATGGTCACTCAAAGATCCATTTGAAACAGCAAATCCTTTTTAGAGTAACTGCTGCTTAAGCCAGTAACACACCAGACCTGCTGGAGGGAACACTCTTTCCAATCCTCCTGATGGCCAGGGTATTAGTGCAGGTGTTCCTTCATATCACAGAACGTTAGGGATTGGAAGGGACCTCGAAAGATCATCTAGGTTCTGCCGCAGCAGAATCCCCTGGATCCAGTTGCACAGGAACACGTCCAGGTGGGTTTTAAACATCCCCAGAGAAGGAGACTCCACAACTTCCTGAGCAGCCCCTTCCAGGGCTCTGTCACCCTCACTGGGAAGACGGTCCTTCTCATACACAGAAATACACAGAGAACATTAGGGACTGGAAGGGACCTTGAAAATCATCCAGTACAATCCCCCTGCCAGAGCAGGATCACTGAGACCAAGTCGCACAGGAACATACCCAGGCAGATTTTAAACATCTCATGTTTATGTTCTAATGGGTGGTGAACTGAATAGCTTGGAAATATGAAAAATGGAGACAAGCAGATTTCATTTTTCAAAGCTTTTCTGCTCAAGCTGGTGGGGAGAACTAGTGTTACTATTGTTCACTCTCTCTATACCTTGGTTACCCCCGTGTGAAACGATGGGAAGGCTTTTCTGGCATGCCTGATATGTTTAGATATGTTTATGGAGGATCATAATGACATCCTCAGCGGTATTACTTGTCTAGGTATCCTGCAGTTGTACCCAAAGATGATGGTTCTGCCTTGCACAGTTTAGCAGCGGATCTCAATGAGCACATCAGTGATGGGAGCAAATCAATGATATCATCATCAATTTGCTGTAGATGAATGCAAACATGTCCTCTCCATATGGCTCCTACTAGCTAGGAATTGATTAAGACAGACACTTGGCTTTGGATTTCACCTGCTCTCTTTCTTCATTCTGCATATGGAGACAGAAAAGGTGTTTGGGAGCTGTCTGGCTGCATCACTTCTCTTTGTTGTTTTTTGTATAACAGATAGAAGAAAACCTTTTCTCTTTAGTTTTGATGAGAAGGAATTTGTGAGAAAAAAATGAGCAGTGAATAACAAAAGCTGGTAAAAAAGCTTCACCAGGCTTGTTTGCTCTGCAGCACAAACTCTGACAAACCCCTTTTCCTCCTGAAACGTGTGAAGACGTTGTTGCTGTAGCCTTGTGCCTTTTGCGTCCCAGCAGAAGGGATTTGGTGTAGAGTCTGGCATCTGGGCAAGATCAACCCCAGGGAGCAGTATAGGGTGGGGACTGACCTGCTGGAGAGCAGCATAGGAGAAAGGGACCTGGGTGTCCTGGTGGCCAGCAGGATGGCCAGGAGCCAGCAATGGGCCATTATGCCCATGAAGACCAGTAGCATCCTGGAGTGGATCAGAAGGGTGGTGGGCAGCAGATTGAGAGAGGTTCTCCTCCTCCTCTACTTGGCCCTGGTGAGACCACATCTGGAATATTGTGTCCAGTTCTGGGCCCCTCAGTTCTAGAAGGACACAGAGCTGCTGGAGAGAGTCCAGTGTAAGGCAATGAGGATGATGAAGGGAGGGGAGCATCTCCCTGCTGAGGAAAGGCTGAGGGATGAAGTCTCTTGAGCCTGGAGAAAAGGAGACTGAGGGGTGACCCCATGAATGTTGATAAATATGGAAAGGGTGGGTGTCAGGAGGATGGAGCCAGGCTCTGGAGGTCCCTTCCAATCCCTAATGTTCTGTGATTGTGCAAGCCAGCCACCCAAAAATGCATTGTGTGCACAGCATCCTTCGGCTTTGCAGGAGCAAAGCAGGTTTGGCGTCAGCCAAAGCCACCCATCACAAGAGTGTGACACCCTGTACGTCGCAGTTCTTATTTACACTTAGTGACTGAATAAATAGGGCATCTGCCTCCTTCCCTTTCCTGTGCAGCCAAGATTTTGTGTCGTAGTTGTAGTCAGTGCCTGGCGTATGTGAAGTAAGGAATATTCATGAAACCAGTGTATCTGCTGCTATTGTGCTGAATTCAGCGATAGCATTGGCAGGGCGGCAATTGGCTGTTTTGAAATACTCCAGTGCATCTTGAAAACAAATAAATTCTGTTCTGATTAAGATACCAAGTGAAAGACATGTTGTTCTGGAGTTATCCCAAGCAAGTGTGATTTTTACTGTGGTTAAGCAAAAAGAGAGGTGGAACTAGAGCTCATTAAAATGATTTCCTACGTTACCCTGTCACTGACTTAAAACTCTGGTATTGGGTGTACTCTGTAATTTCAGGATGGTACGAGGTTATTTAACTACAGGTGGAGGTTTCTCAGTCTGATGTAGAAGATTTCAAGTCCATGGGATTCTTGATTTCCTCAACCAGTAACCAGTTTCATTATTTGAAGATCATAGAATCATTAGGGATTGGAAGGGACCTTGGAAGATCATCTAGTCAAATCCCTCTGACACAGCAGGGTCACCTAGACCAAGTCATACAGGAACACATCCAGGTGGGTTTTAAGCGACTCCTGAGAAGCTGCCCCCTGGGCAGCGCCTTCCAGTGCTCCGTCACCCTCACCGTGAAGAAGTTCCTTCTCATATTTATATGGAACCTCCTATGTTCCAGCTCACACCTGATGCCCCTGGTCCTATCACTAGATGACACTGAGCAGAGCCTGGCTCCATCCTCCTGACACCCACCCTTCCCAGTAGTCTATGAAGCAGTGATCAACGAGAATATTCCAATGTAATTAATACTAGCAGATCCTGTTGAGGGAACTGAAATCAAATACACAGCCTGAGCAGGTCCGTGTAACCTCAACAACCAGTGTAAAATAATCCTTCTGTAAGGTTTGAGCTGATCATCCACAAAATCATCGCCATGAATCTTAAGCAGCATTAATCATATGAGCTGCAAGCCTTCCTAATAAGGGACTACCCTGGTGCACCATCGAAAGGTGCTGCCTAGCAACACCGAACATTAATAACTGTGCCACACTCTTCTGAGTTGTCCTCAACTTAACAGCAGTGTGCTGTGTGGTGGGATAAACTGAATTTGCTTTGGTTTAAACGAGTTATGTAACTCCAAAAAAAAAAAAATCACAGAACATTAGGGATTGGAAGGGACTTTGAAAGATCATCCAGTCCGATCCCCCTGCCGCAGCTGGATCGCCTGGATCCAGTCGCACCAGAACATGTCCAGGTTGGTTGTTTAATAGTCTTGAGGTTCTGGGTCAGGCCTTTCTTCTCATGGTTTATCAGAAGGAAAAGTCTTTGCCGGTGATCGTTTTGGAGAGTAAAATGTGAAAACAGATGATGGGAATGAACCACCAAAGTAAAATAGAAATGGAGCTGCTCTTGTGCCAATCCATTGCGGTGCTACTGCTCCTACGCTTCAGCTAACTACAGTTGGTTCATTATGCAAACAAAACTACCTGTTTGGAGCTGGGGCATCACATCATCTGAATATTAACCATTATTAATGTTCTCTCGGTCAGGGAAGCATTAAACTCCCCTGTTCAGCGAGGTGTAAGTCAGAAGACAAGTGATCCTTCAGTTGTCAGGGGCATTGCGTAACACTGAGAAAAGGCAAAGGCTGGTATTTTTAAATCTGTGAGCTGGAAACGTGGCTGCTCTGCCAAAGTGAGCAAAATGCCTAATTCTCAGGGAGATGGTGAGAGTGGGGGTGTCTACGGTTTCTTGAGAACACGGGCCTTCAACATTGTATTGAGAGAAACGCAGCCAGGCTATTTCTAGACTGGGAGGATAATTCAGCACCAGGCGAAATCAGAAGGAAAATAAGCAGCATTTTTGGAAAACACGGAATCACAGAACATTAGGGATTAGAAGGGACCTCGAAAAATCATCTAGTCCAGTCCTTGATTTTGGATTTATTCAGATTTATTGATTTGAATTTGAAGTGTTTATAGTGGAGCTGGGATCAGGTCGGAGTGGCAATAACTGAGGGGCTTGAAGTCTTTGGTTCCTAAATGAATAAAGTTTTACCTGCAGGACTGTCCCTTATGAGGATAGAGGTTCTTCTAAGAGTCCTGAGCACTGACATATCAAACCCATAAACATTCTGGTTTTAAGAGGATGCTATTAAAAGATAAAAACTTGGACCTGAAACTTAGAATTATACAATAGAATTATAGAATCATTCAGGTTGGAAAAGACCCTTGGGATCATCGTGTCCAATGATCGACCCTACTCTACAAGTTCTCCCCTAAACTGGACACCCCAACACTACATCTAAGTGACATGAGTTTGTTTGTGTCTCCTTGAAGAGTGTTTTTGTCCACTACTGTTTAGTCGTTGCTGTAATGAAAATCCCCTTTGTTACGGCCAGTGGCAAGAATTTGTTTAGCTTATTTATTTCTAATTTTATTCATTTTTATAACTTTATTGTCTTTATGACCCCCAAATAATATTTTTGACATCATCTCTGAGCAACTGAGTTTTAACACAAAGCATCAGTGCTGACTGACTGACCGCCTAAAGGCTCTCGTCAGTGTGAGGAAGACCCTCATTCCTGAAACATCACTTAGCTCTTCGGAAGTTATTTCATCTGGCTGATTTCCTGCCAGATATTTCAGAGGAAAGTCGAGAGCACAGTGCGTAAAATACTTGCAGCGGTTGGATTCACAAATGGTACAATTTAAATGTAAACAGGAAGAGGAACATCCAGTTCCCAGCCAGTTGCTAACCAGCTAGAACAAGGCACCTGAGCTCAGTGCTGTGCTTTGCCGTGTCATCTTAAAAAACCCCTATCCATTCCTTTGTGAGTAGGGAATAGAAACTGTTTAAGATGAGCATCTTCAATATAAAGCTCTAAATGCCTCTGATAGTAATGAAATAATTAGTTAATTAATTAATTACTACGTAACTCCAAGCATAGATAATAAGGCAGGGGAGGTCATGCTAAGCAGCTGTCTGTCTGCTACACAAGTAGGATTGTTCTTTTTCACAGAATCCATCAGGTTGGAAAAGATCACTGGGATCATCAAGTCCAACTATCAACCCTACTCCACGAGTTCACCCCTAAACCAGATCCCCCAACACTACATCTAAGCGACTTTTAAA
>JAOXOE010029539.1:0-14326 GCA_028565055.1 Phoeniculus purpureus
GGGAGAAGGAAGAAAGGGGCCTCTGGGAGCTATTTATGGGGTCAAAATAACATGAGACCTGCTCTTCTCGTAGCATTTCCACCATCAAGGAAATGAAATACTGTGAGAAGACCAGCACTTGCATTATTTTGGCCCCATAAATGGCTCCCTGAGGCTTTCAAAAGCCCGTGAAAAACAAACACAAACACAAATAAATGCTAATACTGGAAACGTAAATAGTAAAACCTGCCCATGTCCCTGGAGGAAACAATTCACAAAGTCCTGCCTGCCCTAAACCCCCCCCCCCAAAAAAAGAAGAAGGCAGGGAAGAAAAAAAGGACGAAGCAGCAGGAACATCTGCTGAAGCCATGAGGAGAAAGTCACTTCAGGGGAGCTGGGAACAACTCTGCCTGCACTTTTGACAGTAACAGTAATGGGCACCACTGGCATCACCCAGGGTCCCAGTGTCGTGGGTATTTTCAGAGCACACACACTGTGCCGTGGTGATGGCCATGGTGGTCAAATACCCTCATCGCTGCTGCTAGGGTCTCCAGCCCACCCAGGCGATGATCGTCCCCCTTCCATAGCCTGGCACCATCAGGAGACACCGACATTGCCTGGAGAGCCATGAAGTAGAAGTAGTCAAAAACAAATGCTGGCTGCTCTGTGCCTGGCTCTGCTTCCACAGCCCCACACCAGCACAACTGTCCTGCAGCATCGCACGGGGAAGCAAACCCAAACCTCCTACACAATGCTTCTTCCTGCTGATACTCCTGACTGCCATGCTGCAGCCTGATGGTCCTGTCCCCTGTTCTGTGTCCCAGGCACTGGGCTGGCTGCAAAGTGGGGAGGAGAAGGAAGAACCACAGAGTCATAAAATCATCATCAAGGTTGGAAAAGAGCTTCAAGATCATCAAGTCCAACCATCTACCTTACAATCCCCAACCACTAACCTGTCTCCTCAAACACCCTGGCTGCCCAGTTGCTGAACCCTTCCAGGGACGGTGCCTCCATCCCCTCCCTGGGCAGCCTGTTCCAAGGCCTCCCCACTCTTTCTGGGAATATGTTTTTCCTAAGATTCAACCTGAACATCCCCTGGCACAACCTGACCCCATTTCTTCTGGTCCTATTGTCAGTCCCTAGGGAGAAGAGGCCAATTTCCGCCTCACTTCAACCTCCCTTCAGGTAGCTGTAGATA
Source organism: Phoeniculus purpureus (assembly GCA_028565055.1). NCBI lineage: Eukaryota > Metazoa > Chordata > Aves > Bucerotiformes > Phoeniculidae > Phoeniculus > Phoeniculus purpureus. Next base: position 1,178 of record JAOXOE010029539.1, read on the forward strand.
GCTGTGAGGTCTCATAGAATCATCAGGGACTGGAAGGAACCTCAAAAGATCATCTAGTCCCCCCAGCCTCCTCTTCTCCAGGCTGAACAGCTCCAGCTCCCTCAGTCTCTCCCCATCAGACCTGTTCTTCAGACCCCGAAGCAGCCCAGTTGCCCTTCTCTGCCCCTTCTCCATGTCCTTCCTATACCGTAGTGCCCAAACTGCCCCCAGTACTTGAGGTGAGGAAGAAGAGCTGCTTTGGGGACACCCCTGGCTCCTCATGTCTGGGCGAGTGGTGCCATGTCCCATGCAATTCCAGAAAGCTCCAGGAACTGTCAGCAGACCCCGGATCAAATCTAGAAGGGTACAGAGCCCTGCCAAGCCTAAATGTGAAACCATTTTACAGGGCACATTAATTTGATGCCTGAAGAAAATCTATATGGCCCTCTTTTGCTCGGAACGCTCATAAATTATGCTGCGTCTCCTCTTGGTGCTCACTCTGTAGCGGGGCCACTCGAAGCCAGGGCATCTCCTTTATGTCTACTCAGAAAAAAAATCATACAAAAAAGGTCCTCTCCAGTGCATTATTTCTTCTAATGGTTTTTTTCCTTTCTCTCGGTTTGCTTTCCCCCCGTTAAGCGCAGCTTCAAAATATCCTCCCAAATCATTTGCTGGAAAGAGCTGACCCTTTCCTCTTACCTAGCGAGGGGCTGCCCGGGCTCCCGCACAGCCCGGCTGGGATAAATGATCCAATGACAGCAGCCTGATGTGTCAGGGCAGCGGGGAAGCGGCAGCAACTCTGAATACAAGAATTATTCTTCATCATCTCAAACTGTCACAACACATTACCCTCAAAGCCGCAGCTCGCTGAAGGAGTGACCCTGGACTGAATGGGAGAGTGCTCGGGGAAAGAACTAATTGTAGCCTCTTTTCACACGTCAGTCACTTTTCACAGCACCCGGCCTTTCAAGCTCAACTAATGTCAAGTTCCCTTTTCCTTTTGCTGGGCTGAGTATTTCTGATTTTTAAGGATGGCATTTTTAAAGGAACAAGGTCCCCGGCGAGGGGATGAGGCCAGGGAGGGGAGGGAAGGAAGCGCCGGCGTGAGCACGCATCGCAAAGTCCATCAGCCGCCTGAAGAGTCGTTAGGAATTAGACAATTAACAAGTAGGAACGCAGGAAGTGGGGTAATGGCCATCAGGGCTTGAATCTCCTCAATTTCAGTTCTGTCATTCACGGCGATTGTTTCGGGGAGCGTCTCGGGCTCCGCCGTGCGCCGACGGGGCTGCGAGCGCCGGAACTCGCGCTGCCCCATCCCCAAACCGGCATCCCAGAGGGGCTGTTTCCAGCGGTGGGTGAGGAGGAGAGAGGAGCCGCTTGCTAAACCCATTTGAAAATCAGAGCTGATTTCTTTCATTTGGAGAAGTGAGACGACTCCCTGCAGATGCAACAGCCTGGTTGGCGCTCCTGCGCTGCACCATAAAGAGCCCTTCAGACCTCCGTGTCCTTAACTGAAATCCTACAATATTGGGCGGCAAGGGCTACTTTCCCCCCTTGCACTCACACAATGCCTGTCACGGGGGACTTGCAGAGCTGACCGGGGCTTCTGAGTGTTACTGATTAACTGCAATGAATAATAATCGTGTACCTTCTGCCATCTGGATTCTCATTCAAAAGGACCCTATATAAAGCCAACACTAAAAGGCAATTTGTATTAACACAATGGAAGGCTCGAGGATCTCTTAAACTGTTTGTAATTTACCCAACACTCCCCAGTGAACAGATTAGTTCGACATTTTTATTTTACCAATCGCTGCCGAAGGGAGCGGGACAGGCTCCCCCTCCCGAGGAGCTCAGGCTGGCCGCCGACGCGCGGCTTCCGCTCCCCCGTGCTCTGACACGCACTTTTACACGTAAGCTCTCCATCTCTCTGTGTTTAGACAACATCCCAAACTCAGCTGGACGCTTTTGGCTCCGTTTCTGCCGGAGCTTTTCCTAGGAACCCCACAACCAGGGCGGGCACGGTGCTGCCCACGGCAGAAAAGGGCTCAAAAGCTGATGTGATGCCATAAACTGAACAGGGAGGCAGAAATACAAAGTCCGGGAAACCGAGTTCCTGCTGCCGTTGTAGGTTTTTCCTGGGTATTCTCTTCTCTTTTTTTCTTTTCTTTATGAAATGCAATTATGCTAACGAGGGAGCTCTAATTATAATCCATCTCCACCACCCTCAGCGGCTGCTCCGAGGCGAGGACCTGCTGAGCTGGCTCCAGCCCCGCTGGCGGCGAGGGCTGGGGGGGCACCTCACCCTAGGGGGAACCTCTGCTTCTGGGCACTTGGAGAAGCAAAAATTCTTAATATTAAACTCAGCGAAACAAAAGCACCGAGTTCTCATGAAATCTCGATTTCCAAACCTCCTTTCAATCAAAAGAACTTTCTGGATGAAGGTGCTGTTACGCTGCTCCTCTCCGAGCGGAGGACAGGCAGAAAGCTAGTTCCCAGCTTTTAATGTTCTGGTGGTGTTTACAAGTTCGTACGATTATGATGACGTTTAAAAGTCAATTAAAGCTGCTCTCTGCCCCGGGCCCTGCAGAAGCCATTAACTCGTGCCAGCTCCCCCTGTGCTCCAGCCACGGGACCGACTTCCTGCGATGCTTTGGGTGGCTGCGACATCCCAGGTCCTCAGAAATACTTCTTTTTTATTCCTTTCATCAAGCCAATGGTTTGAGGAAAAGAGGTTTTAAACTCCACTCAGAAGAGGAAATGTACCACCACAACACTCCAACACCAAAAATCAATTCCCTTATTAAAACTGTTTCATCCTGCTGCAACCTGAAGGATGTCGAGGCGCCACAAAAGCTCGTCCATTACGTCTGCGAAGTGAAAAAAGACCGGTTAGCGCTGCCCGAGCAGCGACTCTGAAATCAGAAGGCAGTGGCCTCTGTAAAACATTAGTTACTGTCAAACCCCCTCACGATAACTCGGCCACCGGATCCACCCAGGGTTGGCTCGTGCAGTGCAACTGGAGATGAGAGCTGACATGTTGGAACAAAGGTGTCAGGACCTAGCAAGGAGATGTGGAGGTACAGGAGGCAGGAGAGAACCAGGGGAGCGAAGACTGAGCCTTGTGAACATCAGAGCCCCTCCGAGACCCCAGATTTCATCGCCAGTGGCTTATTTCAATGCGTTGATGCCAAATGATTCGCACTCAGGAATCGGGAGGACGTCTGAGCTTACATAAATGTCTGGGTTTACTTCAGGCACAGAGAGACGGTTGAGCTACGGACAAAACACTTCCACACATGAACATCTCAAGAATCTCGTCTACCAAAACAATAAAAAAGCAAGCAACTTGGGTTTTTTTCACTTTGAGAAAAGAACCCAAAAAGCTCCTCAGGACGACTCCTTGGGTCCGTGAAGTAGAAGACCCAAGACTGTGGCATCTTGCCAGACCTGACTCTGAGCATTTTATGGAAGGTTAAAAGTGCACAAGATAAAGGATCAGCATTTAGAGGGAGAATGTCCTCCACAACAGGCACTTTCACATGGACTGGGCTGCTTTTAAAAAGCTAAAGTTTCCTATTTTTTTGTAAAGAGTCTCAGGATGTTTTCCTCCATAAAAGGCACTTCAGGGGGATGAGTTTCCAGTTTTAGCCAGTGTGTGGCATTTCACAGAATCACAGACCATTAGGGATGGGAAGGGACCTCGAAACATCATCCAGTCCAATACCCCAGCCACAGCAGCATCACCTAGATCCAGTCTCACAGGAACATGTCCAGGTGGGTTTTAAACGTCTTCAGAGAAGGAGACTCCACAACCTTCCTGGGCAGCCCGTTCCAGTGCTCCATCACTCTCAGCGTGATGAAGTTCCTTCTCACATTGATGTGGAACCTCTTCTGTTCCGGCTTACACCCACTGCCCCTTGTCCTATCAGTAGATGACACTGAGAAGAGCCTGGGTCCAGAGCCTACAGGAAATAACTCCTGAAGCCCATCCACATCGTGACAGCCTGTTACACATTGTGCAAGAGTTTTCAAACGGAGTGTGCAGACAGGGTCAGTGGCCTTTAAAGGAGTTGCCTCCACCCTGAAAGCTTCAACACACTGCTCCTCTAAACCCCAGGCCCTACCTTACACGTAGCACCCGCTGTCCTGTACGCAGGATTTTTAATGTATTCAGGCAGAATTATCTTGCGTCGTCGGTTACGCAAGCAGCACATCTGTGTATATCAGACCAAAAGCATTTGCAGGGAAAACACTGTATTAAAATTCCTGGGTTTGGTGGCTCATTCCCAGGGTTATGGGAGTGCCTCGGATTGCTCAACAGTGACCCCTCTGTCAGCCTCTGATTCCACAAAGGAAAACACTAAGTCTGTGTAATCTGCACGTTCATGACACCTACCAGCTCCGGTCCTACCCGCTTGGGACTCTCTGGATCCGGCTCAGAAGTTTGGGAGCTCCTACTCCTGAAAGCACCACACTTGTAGCCAGAGCAGCTCAGGACCCAACGTGTGGATCTAAGCATCCCCCTTCCCACCAGAGCTGCAGCTGGTCTATATCTACGCGCTGGGGGGTCCGGTCTCAGAGGTGGCGACTAGGAGCACTGAGGGAGTGCTGAGGCTGTCTCCTCCTATCTTGGTCTTTGCTGAACAGCCCCAGCAAAAATCCTGGGTATAGAAAACCCACTTGAAGGTCAAACCCACCAACGTGGTGGTGAGTTCAGGGTTTGGGCAGCCCCTTGCCCATCTGCTGAAGGGGGGATTTCAGGCACACCTGACCCTTCCAACTCCAGCAGTTTCTTTCATGTCTAAGACCTCTTTTTTCCTCCTCTTGTGATGATACCTCGGTTATTGGGCCTCCTTAATAATCCTGGCTTAGGAAGACGAGGCAATCCCGGAGGAGGACAAGTTGTGCGCCTCTGTGCATCTCCCATATGTGCCTTGTGTGCTCCTGACACAAACGGATTGCTGAGTGCATTTGAGAAGGATAAAATTACAAAGCAAAGTAATTCTGGCACAACTTCTAGTACTTCTGACACAGAGTGGCCTTTCGGGCCAGTGAGGAAAGCTACTGAGAGGCTCTGGGCTGTCTCCCCGGTGCAGATTGATGCTGAGGAGGAAGCTGGGCTGGAATTTGGGTTTGATTCAAAGGAAAAGTTGAAAGTTCGGGGGTAGCAGATGCTCAGCTGGTCCAAATCAGAAGAGTCTTGTTGAAGCTCACGAAATGATGTCACCGCAGACTCATCTAAACAGTTCAAGGCTCTCGAGTCGGAAGAGCTCAGGTGGAGGTTGAAGGGGTAGAGGTCTGCTCCTTTCATTTCTCTGACACTACTTTTAGTGTCACTGAGAAGCTCCACACCCATCCAAACCATGCCAGCTCCAAACACAACTTACTTGGTCTATCCAGTCAATTCTTTTTAAGATAACGCTGACATCGCTGCTTCAAGCAGCCCAATTTGCTAACGGCAGAGCTCATCTCACAGAGCACTCAGAGCTCACAGTAGTCCTCTCAAAATCACGTCTCTCCCTAGATTATTAGCCAAGCCTGGAAAAACAACAGGCAGGCTGGTGCAGCAATCGTTCTGCAGGATTGCTCGGGGCTCTTCATCCACTCTCTCTTGTATTTATACAGCTTCAAATTCTGATGTTAGACATAAATGTGAAAAAGCCTTGATAAAAATGACATCTGATGCTTCATTTGGCCCTTTGTTAATGGGAGCTGTTGAATGCAGCTGTTTGGATTTGTTCTCATGACACCAGCAGGCAGCTGGAAAAAGTGAATTCAGTGTTTCCATAGAATCATCAAGGTTGGAAAAGACCTTCAAGATCATCAAGGCCAACCATCCGCTCTACAACTCTGAAAGTCTTGTTTTAAAAATCGTTCCCAGTATCATTTCTCAGACACTTCTCAGTTGCTCTTACAAGCGAGCGCTGTGTGAATGAACCTGTGGACGCGCACGGGGTAACTCGTGTGTGAAGTCTGAAAGACTTAATGGCAACTCAAAGTGTTCCTGTGGCCACAGCTCATGTAAAAGGCAACTGAAATCCTCTCAAGCTGTGCAGATTCTGCCTTGTACAGGAGCATCTGGCACTGAAGTGAATGCAGCTACCTGCTCCTTGTGTGCTCTTCTGCAGACGGTTTGCTCACATTTTGATGGGTGACCAGTTGTGTTTCCAAGAGATGAAGCAAAAAGACAACAGAATCCTGGTGTGGTGCAATCTATAGATATTTTTTAAAGAGTCTGCATAAAGGTAGCCTTGAGATACCAGGTTAGGAATCAATTCACCTAGCCTCCGTGGCTGCAGATGAGGAAGGAAGGCTCTAGGTTAATCTGTCATTTGATGAGCATCTCTGAAACTGCTCTCAGTGACTGAGTGCCCCATGGGAAGAGCCGCTCACCACAGTATGTGGGAACAGAAGCGAGACGCTGTCCATGGGAACACTGGGCTCTGCCTTGCAGGAAACCAGCACAGCAATAGGTCCAAGCATGGCAATGCTCCTGGGCTCCCCAGTGTGATGCTACCTGGGGTTAGGGAAATGCTGCCACCATCCTCAGCCACCCACAGCTCCTTGCTCCCACACGGTGCTACCGAGCTGGAGCAGGTCCTGGCTGTTGGCACCATCCTGCCTGCAGCATTCCCAGAAAAACATCTTTGGAAATAGTGGGAGAAGTGATAGCAACCCTTTGTCTTTCACAACAGCATCAGCTTTTGATGTAAACACAAAGTTCATGTGTTGGGCAGACCTTGAGAAAGTCACCGACCAAGGAAATAACAAATAAATACTAAAAATAAATAAATTAAGAAAAGATGGTCTTTTAGCTGCAGGGGTCTTCTGGAAAAGGGGATAAAACGCCTCTCATAGAAAAAGGCAGTAAACAGTTTATGCCCTGGAAGAGCCATTTTATAGGGTGGGTGGCTTCCTGTGTGTCAGGAGGTGACTCGCCAGCAGCCATCCCCCAGTTCCACATCTTTCCACAACAGCAAGCCATTGCTTAACAAATTCACCTTATTCCTGTCTGTGTGGGAAACTAACTCCTTCCTCACCGGGATGTGGGACAAAGCACAGGGAAGCTGCCTGGAGAAATCTCAGAGGCTTCGGCTAATGTCTGAGGAACAAGGAGCGAAACCTAAAAAGCGGTTACAGCCAAAGCACTGGCGGCTTCTCTGAAGCGACAGGAACGAAATGCAGAACATAAACAGGAGAAGTGGGGAAGAAGCTATTTACATTTTTGAGAGGTTTAACTCTTTCTTTTTTCCAAATGAGCTCACGTGTTAATTACCAGTGATGTCATTTAAGAGGGCACCAGCACAAACAGGGGAAAAAGAGCATCAGGTCTGTTATCTTTTTGTCTTTACATTCTGTCTCAGCATCTTTTTCATCCTCAACTTTTACACAGCCCTGCTCTTTACAGAGGGAGGTTTCATCCACTTAGATGAACCTCCCCAGGCGTCCTGAGCACCCTCCACTTCTGCTGGGGCAGCAGCAAAGGTGGTTTCTCCGTCTGCAGAAGGTTTCTGACCCATTTGCCGTTTGTCAAACAAACTGGAAACCCATTTGTAATTTTTCTTGCTCTTTTTAAAAAATTCTTTGTCAGCACACAATCTTGAGCAATAATAAACAGAGGAGGATGAAAACCGCTGCAGCTTGAGGAGGGAGCTCAGGATATGATTCCTCCTCACCGGATGCCTGGAAGATGTCACTGAAATTCTCTCTCCCTTAGTGCAAGCCGCGCGGAGCCAATATGAACTCCCAGCAAAGTGCTTAAAAAGCCATTATTTATAATAACTGTTAAATGATGAGACATTGTTTACCCAGATCGAAAGATAAATTCTCACTTACAGAATGCTCGCCTGACCGTCCTCAACGTCATCTGGTTTTTATTTAAATGCAAAAATGTAATTAGGCTCCCAATAACACAGCAGAAGAATTCAATAAGATGGGGCTTTTCACTTACAGTTTAATATTAACATTTTCCTATAAATGTTAATGAGTAAAAGTCTACTGTTTTATATACATTATCCATGGCGGGGAGACAGCAGGCTGGGAATGGAAGGAGACCTCATCTTTTCGTACCGCAAATGACAATCTATACCTCACACAGCCCTAACAGTTCCCAGCACTGCTGGGGATCTGGCTGTAACGCTGCTTCCTCCTGGGGCAGCCAACAGACCTGTGCTCCAGGGACTCTTCTTCCCCATTGATCCTCAACCAGACAACCCTTGGGGTATTTTTAATTCCTTTTCTCCTTGTTCTCTCTCCCCTGACCCTGCTTTCTCCACTAGACATGCTGTAAGCATCAGATTGTGACCAGTATCAGCCTTACACAGGGATAGAGCCCTGAGCCCTGACATTCTTAGGCTCCACCATGGAGAGTAAGGCTAGATTATCGGTGAAATCAGGTTACTATTTCTCTGATACTGTGTTAAAGAAAAGCTCTGGGGTGATGAGAGGTGATGGCATGGCTGCAGACTACAGAATGACGATAGGGAATGATATGGCATCTGAAGGGGTGGGGGAAAGCCCTTGCTGTTGGCAGAGGAGGCACTGTGGGAGTCCACTGGAGGACTTGTGCCTCCAGATGCCAACAGGAGAGGAAGAGATCCTGTGGTGGAATAGGGGCTCTGTGGCTGAGAGGATCAAAACCTGGAGGGCCAGAGGGTTGGCCCACACCAGAACATCTAGTGTTGGACCCCAATGATCTTATAAGTCTCTTCCAACCAAACCGATTCAGTGATTTTAGTGGGTTTAACTTTTGACCTTGCATTTCTTGCTGGGGCTTTCACTGTTGGGTGATCTCCAATGCTCATTTAACACTTTGACTATTTTAAAATTTACTGCCTAAACAGCTTTCCAACCTACTGCCTTCTCTCCTTTCTCCCCTAGTGAGGGCAACGCACAGTCTATGAGACCTCGGCAACAGCCTGGTCCATTCACAATCCAGGGAACAGCAGATGCCCCTCAGCACCAGCATGATGCTACTGCCCTGCAGGGGCAGGAAGGGGAGATGGCAAACTGGCCACCCATTGCTTTAAGATAATGAAAGGCTCACACTTTGGCTTGTGGATGGTCAGGAGATGCACAGGGAGCAGAGATGGCAGCAGTGCCAGCCTTCCCCCAGCCAAGCTGGACTTAGGTCAAGCACCACCCAACCCTGCCCAGACCTAAAGCAGGTCCTGTGAAAATCAACGAAATACCTAAAGGCTCCCTGGGGCTGCAGGGTTTGGGAGGAGGGAGAGAAACTGCCTTGTCTTTTTTCTGCCACCACTTCAGCAGCTGCAACAAGTTTTGGGTCCCAAAACAGCTGTAAAAATACCAGTCCTGGTCCAAATGCTGAGAGACGAGGGCTCTCATACTTGCTAAGAAAGATAAACTTGCCATCCTACATAAAAAAACCGTGTGAAGAATCCGAAAAGGAATAACGTGGTCGTTACAGAAACTAGGGATGGAAAAATGCTGCAGTCTCCCAGTCTCCTGTACCCTGCTCAGTGTGGGACTGCTCCGTGTGGGGCAGCCTTCAGAACTGGGACTTTTAAAGGGAAGATTTAATAAACACTGAGAAATGTTTCCAAATATTTAGAAAACCCCCAAATAACCGATTTCCAAGGCAAGCTCTGCAAACAGAAAATGAAAGGAGGAAAACTGTTAAAAATCCACAGCTTTCGTGTGCACCAGAAAGCACTTTGTTGAGCAGCAAAGCACCACCTCATGGGGGGGGCACGATGCTGCAAAAGGAGCTGGAGGGATGCTCAGCCCCTTTGCAGAATCAGACCTAAATAAATACCTACCGTGGCTTTCCTCTTGTTCTCCTTGAAATCAAGAGCAGAAGCTTCAGCGATGCAAAAAAGCTGAAGGCTTTAGGAGGTACTCAGCGCAACGACCAAACGTGAGCAAAGCCAAGCTAGACAGAGTGGAGCTCTGCATTTTCCTGTGAAATACCACAGTATTGCAGCAGGAAAATTAATTTGCTTAGTCATTAGGAGGAAAAAAACTCACAAAGCCAAGCAAACCAAAACACAAAACCCCAATGCAATAACAAATCTCTTCTGGAGAAAGGGAATCGTTTCTCTGTTTAACTACTTGGAGACGAAGTGCTGCGAAGGAAGATGTCCAGTCCCAAGTAATGTCATAACCCGACGGCAGCCTGCACAGGAGGGCTAAAGCACGTGCAGAGCAGTAAGAAATTAAGTTTTAAATGGAGTGCTGGCCCTATCTCCTGTCACTTCTTTATATTCTAGGAGAAAGGACACCACCGAGCTCATTTCACATATAGCAGCGTGAGATGCCTGGATGCAGACATCATTTAGTCAACTCCTATATGTTCTTCCCCACTTCTTTCTCCAGGAGGAATGACAAATCTAGAAATGTGGCTGCACTTTGTTTTATTATGGTATTGATTTTTCTGCAAAGGGAAAGTGCATTTCTCCCCCAGGTCTGTGCGCAGGCAAGAAAGGGTTAACAAAATGTTTATCACAAAGCTGGCTTCAGAGTTGAAAGTAATGTGATCAGTAATGAATTTTGTGTTACATTAGGTTGTATAAATGGACAGACAAGCGCAGACAACAAGTGGCCAGGAGTCGGGGCTAATCTAATGATGTAAAAATAGAGACAGCACCAATTATACTTGGGGCCAGCTCAGAGCTCCTGCAGGGACTGCAAATGAATAGGTACAAATCAAATTACTGACTAATAGACGCACTACAAGAGAGGGCAGTCAATGCTAAATACATTAGGGCCTTGTGACCTCTCTGCTCTGAACAGCAGAATCCTAAATTTGCCTTAAAAAAAAAGAAATTACAAAAAAAGAAAAAATAAATCAAAGAAACTCTTGGTCATTTTAAGGAGAGAAACAGGACAGTGTTATTTGGGAAACGGTTTGAGACACTTCGATAGCTTCTTGTTTTGCTCCCCTATGTACACATAACCCTTCAGAAGCTGGCAGAGGGTTAGCTTTTAGAACAAGAAGTAGTGGTTGTGCGAAAGGTAAGACCTGGTAACAATAGGGTTTTGTTACATACCAAAACATTTCAAAGCCATGTGCCTCTTTGTGCTGAGGTGTTTTACTGCTACTTCACCGGCTGTGTCTGCATCAAAAATAAAATATTGCTTACAAAAAATTGCCTTGATTGAAGGAGAAGAAGAAGAAGAAGAGAAAGGAATCTCCCCACACCACAACTGATAACAAGCAAATGCAGTTGATTCACTTGCTAGCAAATGGCAGAAAGTCAAGAGCTGTCCCGTGGTACCAGAGCTCCCAACAGAAAGAGCAGCAGGATTTGTTTCTATTAACAGCAAAATTCACACCAGCAACATTTGTGGTATCAACATTTATCATTCCCCACCCCCTTAAATAATGTATGACCTGGAAGAAATCCCACTAAAAACTCCTGGGGCTGGTGGTGAGTTTGGAAACCTAGGAAATGGTTGGAAATGACAAATGCCCAGTTTGCCTTGACTGGGCTGTGGGACGGGGCTGCTCCAGGGACAGCAGCTGGGGCAGGAGACAGAGAGATGCCCGTGTTGAAGCACTTGATGTCCAACTCCCATGCTGTTGCATGTAAGAAATAACTAATAAACCCCTTTTTAAACTGGTGCGATGCCAGTGCTGCTCCTCTCCCCCAGCACTGCAACAATGATGGCTCCTAAAGGGCCTGGAATTGTCACCTCTTTTAAACGAGGCTCACCCAAATAAACCTGATGTAGGAAGAACCGCATTGAGCTCTTAGACTTATTTGAAAGGGTAATTTAATCTCTGACCCTGGGATGAATATTCTGAGAGTTCAAAGGCTGCTTTTAGCATCAATGTTATCCGATACAGCAGAGTGTTTGCTGCCTGAGCTGATTTTGCACTGAACCTCTGCAGAAATCTCTTTGCAGCAATGCTCTTCAGAGGGAAAATCAATTGTTCCGTGTCCCTGTGTTCCTGTATCCCATGCCCAAGTGAGAATTAAGACTAACTGAGGAGAGGGAAGGGGAGAACTGTCTTGGAAGGATTAAAAGGAAGAGGAAGGAAAGAAAGAATGAAGAAAGGAAAGAAAGAAGGGAGAGAGAAAGGAATAAAAAGGAACCAATCAAAGTTCTGACTCTATACAGGGCTGATTCTACCCATGAAAATAAAAGTACAGGTACATCTGTGTTCTGGTGGTTGCTCATTGCTGAACACAGCTTGAGCACACAGACTTCCGCTTGTGGAAGAAACCCAGGCAGGCTGGTCCTTGCAGGGCATCAGTGGGCAGTGGCTTCCTCTCCTCTCCTCTCCTGCAGAGGAACAAGGTCCCCAGCTCAGCCAGGCGCTCCAGAAAGTGAGTGACTCCCCTTCTCCAAACCAGAGATGTCATCACATTAGGATTTCAAAAACATCCACCTGCAAAGCTCAAAGGTGTCAAGACCCGAGTCAGGCTCTGGCTGGTGCAACCAGGCTGGGGACCAGGATCTTGACTACCCTGAGCACTGATCCCAAGTTTCATATGGGCTATTCCCTAACAGCACCTGGTCTAATTAGCTCCACTTACTTACATCCCATTAACCAGGTTAAAGGGTTTGCAACCACATACGAGCTTCCTTCATCGCATTGTAGGTTTGTGATGAAATTTGGAAGGAATCCAGACAGTTTCTTCTGAGGGCAGGGTGTAGGCTGTTTGCACCTCACCACTGCACCATTGGCTTTCTGCAGGTGCTAGGAGACAGACTTGGAGTTCTGCAGGACTTTTGGAAGAAAATGAGCCATACATGGTTCTTTTTTTTACTGAAACTTTTTAATGGGTTTTGAAGCTCTTGTAACTTCTACAAACCCTGCAGAATTTAGGGGTGCTCTGCAGTTTTTATTAACAGGCTCTTAGTGCATATTCCAATGAATTCCTGAGACGGGCAGAGAAAATAGTTATCTTGCTCCATACACTGCAGGGTAAACGGAACCATCCTAACTGGATTTCATTATCAATAAATAAAAGAAAAGGCTACAGGCTCACAAAAAGCAATTCTGCTCTAGTGTGTCCACAGAACAGTTCCACCACTTATAAAATAAATAAAAAATAAATGCTGCAGCAATGCGATTTTGGATATGCTTTGTCAAAATGAGACAGATATGGATCACAGAATGACAGAACATTAGGGATTGGAAGGGACCTCAAAAGATCATCCAGTCCAATCCCCCTGCCACAGCAGGATCCCCTA
>JAOXOE010029540.1:0-14324 GCA_028565055.1 Phoeniculus purpureus
AGAGCATGAGGGATTGGAAGGGACCTTGAAAGATGATCTTGTTCAATCCCAGAACATGAGGGATTGGAAGGGACCTCGAAAGATCATCTAGTCTAAAATGAACTCTCAGCAGTCAGTACTGATCTGGCTTCTCCTGAACATTTAGGGCTGCCGTTCATCTGAGAACAAAAATGTCATTAAGAAAAGGCTGACTATGCCTTTTGAAGATGAAAGCAAACCACGTACTTGCTCCTAAGGGAACATCAATACGTACAGACCCATTTGCTACAAAACCCCACGGTAACTTTTCTGTCTTCATCAAGCCATTCGTATTTTGTGTGTTGAAGAAGTGATCTGAAGGACTGCAACACTGCTCCTCAGAAAGGCCCTAGTAGGAATGTTCTCATTCTCAGCAGTAATGAAAACCCCGAACAGTTTGTGAGCTGCTAATGCAAATTTTGCTTAATCCCAAGTGTCCAGAAGACTAGCATTTTCTTTCAAAACTTATTTTTCCCATATTTCTTTGAGTACATTTGGATTTAAATGGAGAGTAAGGGTACAAGTAACATGGTCGTCACATGCTTCCTTCACTGCCAACAAACTGGGAGGTCTCAAATTCCTGTGCTGCTTTGGGTATGATATTATTACTTATTTTTTATAAAATCTCAGAAATGACTAAGTTTGGGGGAACCTGACTCTAATAATTTGGTTATAACCTAGTGCTTCTGGTTGACCAACCCTATATATCTGAAAGCTACAGGTTAAGAAAAAGTGGTTTTGGCAAAACCAGGAGAGAAAAGATAATTCTAAGTGAAGAAATCTAGCTGGAAAGAAATAATAATAAAAAAAATAATCTAGAAGGAAATACTTATCAGTTACACCTATCAATTTCAAGAAAGTAGTATGAATCATTTTACTTTGATGCAAATGTCAAGGGTGAGTCAAGAAACAACTCAAACTTGTACTTCATCATTATGAGGTTTGCTGCATGTAAAACATTTACCGCAGAATCACAGAACAGTAGGGATTGGAAGGGACCTTGAGAGATCTAGTCCAATGCCCCTGCCACAGCAGGATCACCTACACCAAGTCGCACAGGAACACGGCCAGGTGGGTTTCAAACGTCTCCAGAGAAGGAGACTCCACAACCCTCCCACGCAGCCCCTTCCCTCACTGGGAAGAAGTGCCTTCTGATATTTATATGAAACCTCCTATGTTCCAGCTGCCACCCATTGCCCCTTGTGCTATCACCAGATGATATCGAGCAGAGCCTGGCTCTATCCTCCTGATGCCCACCCTTCAAGGATAAGAACTTCAGTTCTACTTCCAGAAAACTTTCTGTTTGTTAATATATTCATTATAAAAAAGTATCTTCACCAAAAAAGGTCCTGAAACAGATCTGCTTTTTTGAGAGAGTTTATACATGTGAACCTACAACACCCTTAATTCTTAGTTGGGCTTTTTTTTTTGATTCAATGTGTAGGAATAGAATTTTAATGAATAGGATTTCACACATCAGGAATTATTAAAAGAACCCAAAGCAACAAAAATCATTATCTCCCTTTAAAAGTATTTAACTTGTACACGATTATATCTCATTCAATAGCAACAGATTTGCAGTAAGTGCAAATACACCAGCGGTGACCAGCACGAACCCCTCAATAACATGAACCACAGCTTAAGATGGTTGTGGAATCCTTTCTTCAACATAGAGTTTCATCAAGAAGAGCTCACACAAAGGAAATAATTGGGAATGGTGTATGCCTTGGCTCTTTTAAACTGGAACATTTCCATGCTACATCCACCTCCACAAGCATTTGTAGATGTTCAACGTGTTACCATGTCTGAACATCATGACTTTCCCAGCACGGCTCTTTCACAGGGACTCTTGCTGCCAAAAGCAGCAAGGCAGTATGTAAATTAAAACCCCCCTAACAAACACTAAAAAAGGGAGAAACATTCCACTAATATCAGTGATATTCTTGATAATGAGGAATTGAAGCAACAACATCATTTATTAATGCAGTAAACCCCAAGTGAATTACTATTACTACTACTACTATCTCCTGGGCTACTAACTTGTGTCACCATTCTGGAGTCTCTACTTCTAATTTATACTTAATGTAAAGAGTTAGAAGCCACATGTGCATCACAGCGCTACACATCACAGTCCTAATTCTGATGCTCATGTGACAGTACAGCTAGACATACAAAAATTATCTATGTAAACTGAAACGGGTTCGCGCATCGGAACAGAAACAGTTACAATCACACAGAGACAGATAATGGTTTCAACTTCAAAACCAGCCAGAGAACTACAGTCTCATATTAATATTTTTTTCTTCAAGTTATCAATAAAATATTTATAAGAGTACAAATGAAAATATATTGAATTGTGCTTCTGAGATAGTGTCTCAGTTTAATTTTTTATTGGCCTTCTCTCTTAAGCTGTTTGATCAGATTTGCTTTCCATACCGCAAGTAGGACACGCGTCTGTTTGAACTGTATTCCCAGACTGATAGAGCTGTTACTTCACTTACGCAGAAATGACAGGATTCATCCCATCGGTTATGAGTAAAAACATATATTTACGTTGGTTTTAAATGGAACTCTTCTGAATCCCGAGGACTGATCCTCTTGCCTTCACTGAAATGGGAGGTTTGGGGAGACAACCACAGCTGAGTTTTTTTAATGGACTAAAGCCAGCTCCGAGCAACACGTGACGGAGGCAGACTTTGACCAAGGAACGATCTTGGTGCAAAAAGTGAAAATTAAACCCGAAGGCTTGAGCACAAGGTGTGAAATGCAAAGCTCCCCTTGTGCTTCCTCATCATCTTCGGCTTCCTTGTTAAAAATTTATCAAGCCTACCAGTTAGGAATATCAAGCCCTATCAAAATGCATGAGATTAAAACATCAAGGTTCACAGCTTTAAGAAACTCTCAGCCTGAGAAACTGGGTTTCTTTCTCCTGAATGACATGTGAATTTTCCATTACCACTAGACTTTTCTTTTTATCTGAGAGGAGTACAAAACAGATGTTTCAAGGTCTACAGCCCCACACAGGACTGAGTATCACAAAATAGCCCACAGAGGCTTCTACAACAGAAATCTAAGTTCCTTCCTTATTTATTTCCTACAGTAATTGTGTAGGCTTTTAGCAGCCTGTAGACATCACCTTTTTTTCTCAGGCTGAAGGCTTCTTCCCCGAGACTCTAATTGAAAGACACTTTTAATTCACAAACCCTACTGCTAGGCTCATTACAAGTAAAGAAATGCCCTCAGGGGCTCTGGAGATAGTTGTGACTCAGATCTTGCATGTGAGAGAAAATACTTCACGTACACATTGAGAAAAATATCTTTACATACATTTGCATGGAATCACAGAATGGTCTGGGTTGGAAAAGACCTTAAAGATCATCCAATTCCAACCTTTTGCCATGGGCAGTGACACCTTTCAAAACCTCATTGCCACAACAATCACAAGCAGTTCAAGAAGTGTGACCATTAAGAGAAACCCAACCCAACCAAACCCTGCAACAAGCAGTTCTGCTTTTATTTGTCAGCAATAACAGCAGTGAGTGATGCTGAGGTATCTGCTTGTTCTCAGGTTTTACACATTACGGTGTCATTTGGATCACCTTAACTCTGTGGCGATGGAATTAAATGGAAGTAGCAGCAGCATCCCACAGCTACTTCCGTAAGGCTGATAAAAATGCGAGCAACAGCAAGAGTAGAAGGACTCAGCAGTGCTCAAGACACAGCCCAGAGCGCAAAAACCACAAAGCGTCTGATGCCGTGAATCCTCTAGTGCTTTTTAACTCATAACCCACATGAAGCAGTTTACTCTGGTCCTGAAACGATGCGTCTGTCAATTACAGACAATTACAGGTGGAAATGCCTCGAATTTGTGGAGCACTCATGCTACTCGTTACTTTCACTTTTTTTCTAATCACTCAGCACAAAGATGTCCCCAAGCGAACCCTTTCCTCTCCCAACCCAAACTCCTCTATATTTGATTCCAAAGACTTCTTTCAGCCTATCACAACTAAATTTCCAAAGCACTTGTTTTGTGAAATGCAATCTTGGTCTCATTTTCAGGAAGATGCAAGCTTCAAATTCCCATTCATTTTTAAAAACTAAATTATAAGCACTTAAATTACCTTTGGACTCCCTGCTTTTCCCTCAACACATGGTTATAAGATTTATTTTCAAGAAATATTATGATACCCTTTCCACCAGCCTGAAAAATGCCTGTGGAACACACAATAATCACAAGATACCAACAATACACCTCACTCTATGAGTGAGGTTAGGATACCTCCTCCTAACCTGCATCAGCTCTGTGGGCAGTGTAAGCTTCAAACTCCATTTGAGATTTCTACAACAAATGCCACTCATGTTTGAGTTCCTGGTATTTCTGGGAGTTGCCCTGCTGCTGACCTTGGATCACTTTTATTTCTGAGGTATGCAAAACTGCGTTGCTGATGGTTCACATTTTTAAGCCGCTACTCTGACATGTATCTGATCTTTTTTATTTTGGGTATTTCCAAACCCACAGGCAATTTCTTGGAACCACTGGAATACTGCAAGGCAAAGGGCTGGCACTTCCATAATTCCATCTGATAACGATTCCATTTGTGTCTTCCATAATTTGGAATCACAGAATGGTTTATGCTGGAACAGACCTCAGAGATCACCCAGTCTGAACCCCCTGCCATGGGCAGAGACACATCTCACCAGATCAGGTTGCCCAGAGCCTCCATCCGACCTGGCCTTGAACACTTCTAGGAATGGAGCAGCCACAACTAGGGGGATCCTTTTGGTCCGATAATGCCGGAATATGGTCAGTGACACACACAAAAAATGTATTTCACTCCAGTACTTGCAACGGAGAACTCAGAAACAGTTTCCTTTCCCAAAAAGCTGAAGACTGTTTCCACACACCCCCAATGAACACAGGGATCTACTGCCCAACTTTGAAGAAAGGACTGAAATTTAACAGAGGGTTCCAATGTACAAGAAACCCACAAGCACAGATATTCAGGTAGGTGGTTGTTTGAACACAACAGTTAGCTCTGCTAGGGTCAGCTATCATCTATGTCTACTCTAGGCATTAAATAGTTTCCTATCAGCCTGCTCCTGCTCTCAAACTTCATTCCATCCATGAAGCTAACAGGTATTGAAGAAAATAAAGCTTAAAATTAAAGCACTGATCAGAAGTCTTATCCTCAGGAAAATGGAAGCCTATGAGATATGTTACAACATCATGGGAGCCACGTGAATCATAGAATCATGCTCTACCGACATGACATCTTATAATTGTTCCAGTGTGTACTGTGGGAGTTCCACTGATACGACCTGTTCTAGAACATCAACTCAAAGCCAAAGCAAACCTAAACACTCCAACCCATGAAGCTGTAAAGTAGTTTAGAAGTGATTTAAAGCATTCAGTGAAGACAGGAAGATGCTCTGACACTGAAGAACCACACTTTAGCCAAGAACACGTTGCAACTGGCTGTCAACAACGGAACAGGCTGCCCAGGGTGTAGTAGTGGAGTTACCAGGGTGGAGTTACCATCACTGGGATGTGCGGACCTGGTGCTTAGGGATATTGTTTAGTGGCGACTTGGCAGTGCTGGGTTGAAGGTTGGACCTGATGATCTTAAAGGTCCCTTCCAACTAAAGTTATTCAGTGATTTTTCACCGAGGCAAAGCAATATGAATATAGGAACTGTGGCAGGCACTGTGTAATGCTCCTACTTCAGAGAGTAAAAGTAGGTGCTCTGTACTGACAAATGCTCTTCCCTCACACAAAGAGGTAACAGAACTGGTCAGAGAACTGTTCATCTACTCCATCATTCTTTCCTCACATTGAAGACATGAACTATGTGGGTAACAAAGAGCTGTGGCATTACTGTCTGTTCAAGTCAGCATCACTTGTAAAGGAACTTACTGCATAGAAAATCCAGTTTTTATTTCTGCTATGACAATGCTAATGCAAAGTTTGCCAAGTGAATTTTGAGAAGAACCAAAGACTGTGGGTTTTACCGTTTTAGTCTGATACTAGCAACACTGCTCAAGTTGGTTTCAGTAGAGAAACTCTAAAACCCCACTGTAATCTGAAAAGATGCCTCCAGATTCTTGAGTTTGCTAATATTCTAACTTAGAATACTCCACAACCTACAGCATATGCTGTGAGGTGCCTGCACACCACATCATGTACCAGAACAACTTGTGATCCCTTCTGCTGCAGGGACAGATGGCAGGAACAGATTTCTGTGGAACAAGACCTACCACGTCCTCTCTGATCCCATCAGCTCTGTTATTTGTGTCTGGAATCAGAGCAGCACCACCCAGTTCATAAAAATGCAGATGCTGGGAGTCACTTAATGTCAAGTAGAAGGGCTGCTGCCAAGCAAGTCCTGCCCTTGAATGGATTGTATTTGTGAACCTTGTACTTCAGACAGGCAAAACCACCTTTAAAACAGAAGGGATTTTTAGTATGGTACCTTGGAACAGCTCGGGCTGGTTAACACGGGTGAGAACTTGAGAAACAAAAAAAAAAGTTCAAAGCAACTTCCCAACTTTGAGCTGGACGACATCTAACAGTTTAATATCTGAAAATCTCTCCATAATGTTTCCATAATCCAACGTTCTGGTGAATAAAGCAGTTTTGAATACCACAGTCTTTAAAAGTCCAATCAGCTACTGATGGCACAAAAGGAAAACACCCACATGCTCTTACCCTGTCTCTGGCTTCCTCAAGGTTCCACCAAGACCTTTTGTCAGATAAAAGGAAGATGTACTAGGATGTATTTCAGCATCTCACTTGCCTGCTAGTCCATCTCTCAAACAAAACCAGAAACAGCAGACTTTCTGGATTACTCAGTACATTTTTAATGCGCACTAAAACAAAGTACACTCTTGAAACTCAGCTTTATCTTTAGGAGCCGCTGCTCCAGCTTTTCAGTCCCAGCAATATAACACACAGTTTGACTTTATATGTGATTTCCTCACACATCTACCTCTGCGGTTTATGTCCCACCTGTATCTGTTTTATGAATACCAGTGTGCTTTGAACATCCCCTGCATACCCTTCAGTTCCCTTCCTGTCCTTCATTAAACACATTCTTGATGCTTTCCACGATCTATATTGCACTCACATAAAGAGGATTTATGAATAAAGATGCTCAACGTG
The DNA here is from genome assembly GCA_028565055.1 of Phoeniculus purpureus. NCBI lineage: Eukaryota > Metazoa > Chordata > Aves > Bucerotiformes > Phoeniculidae > Phoeniculus > Phoeniculus purpureus. Next base: position 7,178 of record JAOXOE010029540.1, read on the forward strand.
CTCCCACTTACCCAGACGAACACTGAAAGGCATCAGCAGTTAGCATCTTTAGTTTTCAAGGCAGGTGAGAATTCCCTATGGAATATGCATTGTGCAATGTCGACACCAACCTAAGGCTCCTTTTTGATTTGCAAATGTGTTCTTTGAAGGCTACAAGATAAAAATACACAATCCTGCAATAGAACTTCATGGGATGCCGGAATTAGCATCAATATGTTCCTGTGCTCTACGAGCTCCCTGAACTGGCTGTTTACAAATACTGAGAAATCACAGCCACGAGTGTTTGTATTAAATTCATTTATCAACCCTGTTGCTCTTCTGCTTTATTCAAAGCTTGTTTCTGTGTGACTGGAGTAGGGTCTCACTGAGCGCATTTTTTTCCGGCTGTAAATCCATAATGCAGGGATTAAGTCGTTTTTAATCACAAACTAATAACAAAATAATGGTATAATGTATGTGGTGATCTAATTTGTCATTGGAACACTGGAGAAAATAATAGTAGCTGCCAAGGAAGACATGGAAGAAAATTGTTGTAATACATATTTAGATAACTGAAACTCTTCGTACTACTCCACATTAAGAATTTATAAGGAACACAGAACAAATGACACCAGCACAGTCACCCCAGCAGCATATAACTCAGCAGAAGTGAATTACAGACCGTTATGGTAAAAACATTTTAAGAGTCAATTAACTTTCCCCTGCTTTCCCAACGTCTGTGTATCTTCCCTGCACATTTGAATCACTCTCAGGCTCTACATCTCAAGCTGTGAGAGATACAGGGAGCTAGCAGTGAACTTTATGCCAGTGAGAGATTTCTGCCATCCTGCCAAGACTCAGAGTGAGGGGTGATAGAACACCAGGCACAGAATCACAGATCACAGAACATGAGGGATTGGAAGGGACCTTGAAAGATCATCTAGTCCAATCCCCCTGCCACAGCAGGACCACCTAGACCAAGTTGCACAGGAGCACATCCAGTCCTGATGCAGTTTTAATTTCTTTAGCATATATAGACCTTGCTATGGCCTCAGCTGTTAGGATCAGCATTTAGCTGCAAACTACGTACATCAGTAATGACATAACTGCTGTTTGGGGGGGGATTGAGGGGTGTTTGGGCATAAAATGAGGCTGAGATGAGATACAGAACTGTGAAGGCAAAACCATGAAAAGCAGCACTTTTAAGTACAAAATAAAGTCTGAAAATGCCTTTTTCATGATCACAGAATCACAGCATCATTTAGGTTGGAAAAGACCTTCAGATCATCAAATCCAACCACTAACCCAAGTATCTCCACCCACCGCTAAGCTCTGCCTCTAAGCTGCAGATCTCCATGACTGTGAAACATGTCCAGGGATGGCGATTCAACCCCTTCCCTGTGCAGCCTGTTCCAAGGCCTGAGGACCTTTTCCAGGAAGAAGTTTTTCCTCCTGTACAACCTAAATTTCCCCTGGTGCTGCTTGAGGCCATCTCTTCTTATTCTGTCACTTGTTCCTTGGTAGAAGAGACCAAACCCCACCTCTGTACACCTTCCATGAATGTAGTTGTAGACAGAAATAAGGTCACCCCTCAGCCTCCTCCTCTCTAGATTAGCCTTAAATAAGAAAGCCCATCTATTTAAAGTTACTACATGTCTACATATTACATAGCTAAATATCACATATTTATTGTAAAAATTATTTTTTATGGTTTTTAGCCCTAGTATAGGCTGCCCAGAGAGGTTGTGGAGTCTCCTGCTCTCTGGAGACATTCAAACCATACCTGGAAGTGTTCTTGTGGGATCTGCTGTAGGATAACCTGCTCTCACAGGAGGGTTGGACTAGGTCTCCGGAGACCCCTTCCAACTCACAATCACAGAATTATTGAAGCTGGCAAAGCCCTCTAAGATCATCAAGTCCAGCCTATGACCTAACATCACCACAACTCAAACCATTCTATGATCTATGTTATAAATAAAAGCGCAAAAGCCCCATAATTGTTAGAAACATCACATTATAGAGAGTTTTGATCAGTTTCCTGCACTCTCACACTTCAAAGGCACTGGAACAAGAAAGGAATTGAACCTCGAAAACAATCCAAGAACAAGTCCTATCTTTTCTAGGAGGTTCAACTCCTTATGTCACTGTGTGGTGATGCAGGAACGAATCGATCAATGACACCACTGAGGATCACAAAGTCCTGGGTGTACTTGCCCGATTCAGTGTTCAGTCAAGTAAGTAGAAATCAAAGAAAGTTGTTAAGATGTTAATCAGCCCTTTAGCCTTCACACTCAATACCTCTGTAAATTCCAGTAAAACCTCAGATTTTTGTTTTAGAGGGAAAAAACCCCCCTAAAACTTGAAATACTGGAAAAGGTATTCAATGACTTTGCCAGATTGGAGTCTAAGAAAAACGGCTGGTCTGTGGAACTGCAAAAGCTTCTGCAGAGTAGATGTAAGGCTTCTTCATCTTTAAATAGTTAGTAGGGGACCCTTCAGTGTGGAAGGCTGTTATTTCTTGGGGAAAATAAGAAAACAGAAGGGGAGTGTTGTAAACGGGTAAAGACTAGATGCTACAGGAGTATTCAGTGTGCTCCAAGGAAAACCTGTGCTTGTGTTTACACCTCTCAGCAAACACAGAATCATCATTGCAACGGCCCTTGTTGTTTCAACAGATCCGTGTGGTGTCTTTTGGTGACAACCTTTGTCCTGAGAGGGAGGTATTGGAATCACCATCCTTGCTATTCCTGACCTTTTCAGTATTCAGTTATGTTCAGATTCACTGCCAGTTCCACCTCTTCTTCCCAGGTTACTAAGGCTGTAACCAGAAAGAAATGCAAATTGCCAGCAAGCCAAATTACAGAACATTAATAAGGTCAAAGCAGTGCAGTTTATTATCATCTCTCATGGAACACGTGAAACATTAATACCGAGTGTTACTTTATTCTCATGACAATAATTGTGAAGAGACCTTCCGGTGCAACTCGCTCTCATTACAACTTTAAAATTACATTGTGATTTGTAACCCTGTAGTCCTCTTAGAATTTATCTCTCCCTAAACATCTTGATTATTTCAAAATGCATCGAGCTGCACGTGAAACACTTTCTGCTAACAAGTCGTGTTTGCACTTCAGGGTTTCACTGAAATGAATGAAAAGCAGAGGGCAGGGTATGAGCAGGAAGATTACAAGACAGAGTAGCACTTTAAACCTGCCTGGATGTGTTCCTGTGTGACTTGGTCTAGGTGATCCTGCTCTGGCAGGGCGATTGGACTAGATGATCTTTCGAGGTCCCTTCCAATCCCTAATGTTCTGTGATTCTGAATCACTTGAAAATAAAAGTAACAAAAAAGATAACTGAAAGCCATCTATTTGCTGCACACTGAGTCAAGCAGACAAAGTTCAAGTGTTGCTATAGATTCTTTTCCAACAAGATGGAGTAATTAGTTAAGACAGTATCAATAGGGAAGGGAACGGGTCACGAAAAGAACTAGAATGACACTCGTAAAAGCAGACTGAACTTTCCATCTGGGAAAGCTGCTATTTCAGAATTTCAGCTGCACGAAGCAGAGAAAACATGATTCTCCCTTTTAAGCAAATACAAGAAACTACTTGTTTATTTTTATTTCTTCTGATCAACAGAGATGGTTTTACATGGCCTCTCCTCCACGCATTCCTTGAAAATCTCAGTTTCTTAGTTCATTTTAACCTACCAGATTTAACAGGCTCTTTTGCGACTGTAGCTAGACTGCACCATTTAGAGAGTTCAGTCGAACGTAGACTGAATAAAATCATCTTCCTAGGAGCTTTCTTGGGTCTTTTTTTTCACAGCAGCCAGGTCCTGAGCAGGCAGGACCTGCTCAGCCTTGGAATAACATTGCCTTAGGAAACACAATCTGGTTCTAGCACAAATCTTCACATCTTCTGAGATGGTAGCACCAACAAGCAGAAGGGTAAAACAAATGTGATAGGCACGAGAATACTCCCACATTTAATAAATAGGTACCTAGAATTTCCCTAAAGGGATACAGCTGAGCTGGAACCTAGGAAGCATCAATCTCATCTGCATGATGGAGTGAAGTCCCAATCACTGGACAGTAGAAGGCTTCACCCTGGTTTGCACAACAATCAGAACATTTGCAGATCCTGCTGTGGCAGGCGGATTGGACTAGATGATCTTTCGAGGTCCCTTCCTATCCCTAATGATTCTATTCAGTTCTTTGGAGAGGTCAAACAACACAGCCAGTAGCTACTCTGCTTCACAAGTCCTCCTTTTCGGATCATACACAGACAATCTTTTGCAGCTTCTCCACTATCCAGATACTTTCAGGAAATATCTAGATGGCGGCTGCGCCACTTGTTATGTGATCACCAGAAGACCAGACGCACAAACTGCCTCAGCAGCAAAATCCTCTTAATAAGGCCACTAAGTAGTAACCTTTTAGGAATAAAACATTCACAGTCCTATTGCTTTGCCTCCTACCCTGCCTCCTTCCACCTGCCTGACCCTAACACTCCATTTTAAGATGCATCTGCAAAACTATCTGGCAATTCTTTATAAGCCAGGTGATGAACACATTTGGAGTTACGAGTTACCAACTGGCTCAGTCAACTCAAACAAGGATCGGAAAACAAAGCAACACATGGCTCTGAATTTGTAAATTTGGTGGTTTTAAGCCATTTGCTGAACGTAGCTTCAATTGGCAGAGCAGGTAAAAATACCCTTTCCACTCCCTTCAGAGCCAAATTCATCTCAGCAGCTCTGTAGGCTACAAAACAACAGAGATTCTTTCCAGTTCAGTAGGGAAGAGCTCCTGGATGTGTTGGTAGTGAGGTTTTCCTCTTTCTGAAAGACTTCACAAGGGAGCCAACAGCATCCTTGGGTGGATCAGAACGGAGATGTTTAGTAGATCAAGAGAGGTTGTCCAACTCTACTCTGCCCTAGTGAGATCACATCTGGAGTACTGTGTCCAGTTCTGGGACACTCAGCTCAAGAAGGGCATGGAGCTGCTGGAGAGAGTCCAGCGTAGAGCAACAAGGATGATGAAGGAAGTGGAGCACCTCCCTTATGGGGAGAGGCTGAGGGAACTGGGTCTCTTGAGCTTGGAGGAGACTGAGGGGTGATCTCATTAATGTCTGTAACTATGTGAAGGGTGGGTGTCAGAAGTTTGGAGCCAGGCTCAATGTCATCTAGTGACAGGACAAGGGGCAATGGGTGTAAGCTAGAACATTAGAGGTTCCATATAAATATCAGAAGGAACGTCTTCCCAGTGAGGGTGACAGAGCACTGGAAGGGACTGCCCAAAGGGGGTTGTGGAGTCTCCTTCTCTGGAGACGTTTCAAAACCACCTGGAGATATTCCTGTGCTACTTGGTCTAGGTGATCCTGCTGTGTCAGGGGGATTGGACTGGATGATCTCTCGAGGTCCCTTCCAATCTCTGATGTTCTGTGATTCTGTGACTCTGTGTTTTTAAACACTGCTGTGTCACACTGCTTGCTAAGTCATAGCCATTATACTGTAGTTTCCAAATCTTTCTGACCTGATTTCCATTCCAACTCCAAAATCATCCTTTTACTCCTTCACAAGGTAACTTGTAACACATGAAATTTTTTTTCTTACATGATCTGAATCAGTTGCATCAAGTTAAATTAATCAATTTATTTCTCTAACGAAGAAAGGGGAGGGACCTTAGGTTTGTTTGTTTTTTGGGGTTTACTTTTAAACAATGGTCTAAACATAAAACACATCACTTGAAGATGATTTTAGTTATTTAAAAAGCAAAAAATTGTTACATTTACAATTCCATGAGTATTTTCAATTATTTTCCTTTGACCTTAATAACTAAGGAAGGGTTCTCCTCTAAGATGATAAATGATCATAGAACTATAGAATCATCAAGGTTAGAAAAGATCTTCAAGATCATCAAGTCCAAACATCAACCCTACAACCCCCAACTACTAACCATTCCCTGACACACCATGTCTACCTGGTTTTTGAACCCCTCCAGGGATGGTGCCTCCACCCCCTCCTTGGGCAACCTGTTCCAAGGCCTCCCCACTCTTGCTGGGACGAAGTTTTTCCTAAGATTCAATCTAGACCTCTCCTGGTACAACCTGACCCCATTTCCTCCTGTCCTATCGCCAGTCTCTAGGGAGAAGAGGCCAACCCTCACCTTTCTCCAACCTCTCTTCAGGCAGTCATAAAGAGCAGTGAGGTCTCCCCTCAGGCTCCTCTTCTTCATGCTGAACAGGCTTTCCCCATCTCGGTTCTCCAGACCCCTAACCAGCCCAGTTACCCTTCTCTGCCCCCTCTCCAACACATCCAAGTCCTTCCTGCACTGTGGTGCCCAAACTGCCCCCAGTACTCAAAGTGTGACCTTACTAGGACCAGGGAAGGGGGCAGGATCACCTCCTTGGTCCTGCTGGTCACACTCTTTTGTTTACATGAAGCAGAAAGCCATGAAGAATACTTCAAGCCAACTAACCTTTTGGAAGCCAACTGGACAGACATGAAGACTAAGATCACCACATGGTACTTGTTGCATTTGGCCCTTCCAAGTTCTGCTGCGATGTCACACAGGGTAAAGAAAATTAACTTCCCAACTGTCCCCACCTTGCAGAATAAACCAAGTCTGCTTAGGAACACTCCGTACAAGGCTGCCATGACAGGAGAAGTGAATCTCTTTGATTCCTGGGCTTAGCTACTGGCTTGAAGCTGGCAGTAAATTGTCCCTTTGCCGTCTGAGCGCACAGGAGCTTTCTACCTGAAAAAGTACACAGGCTGCTGTCCGCAGCAACCTGTTCTCCAAAAGGCAACTTCACCTTGTGGCAGCCTGGGAGGAACCCAGACCATGTCGTGCAGGAGAACTTAAAGCAGGGGCAAAAGATAGGAGAAAATAAATAAATGAATGAGAAGAGTCCTTTGGCAAAGCAAAACTCCAAGTGTTAGTGGGGTAATTTCCTCTTTGCAATAAAAGCATCACATGTTTTTCAAAGGGGTCTTTGAGAGTGAAGCTACACGGGTTGAATTCCAGCACAACAGAAAATACAAATAACACAAACCCCTACTGATTCAAAGATGAATGAATCATAGAATCATTAGGGATCAGAAGGGACCTTGAAAGATCATCTAGTCCAATCCCCCTGCCACAGCAGGATCACCTAGACCA
>JAOXOE010029541.1:0-14321 GCA_028565055.1 Phoeniculus purpureus
CAGGGGGGTTGGACTCGATGATCTCTTGGGTCCCTTCCAACCCCTAACATCCTATGATCCTATGATCCTATGATCTTGCACATTACTGTCCCACATTGCTTTGGCTTTAATGTTACTAATGGCACAGCTCACAGGCACTCACATGAAGACACTATATCCAAAGGTCATAAGATTCAGATGTCTGTTTACATAACTACGTGCCAGTTTTTCTGCCTTTGCCTCATTCAGCAAGCATTTAGAATTATACGTAGGGACAAACAATGAATAAACTAGGGTTCTTCAGACCCACTACAATTAACTTTTATCCACAGCTACAATGGGACATGTCTGTAATACAACAGTTGCCAGACAGTTGTTAATGAAAGTACACACCCATCCTTAAGAGATACAATAGATGGAATGGGTGAAAACAGCCAAGATGAGGATTCATAGTTTATGTAGTATGACCCTTTTGTGATGTCCGGTGGTTAATGCAGAGATTTCTTTGCAGATTTTTAATGAAACATAAAAAATTGTTTTTAACTGGTTGGATTAAAAACCTGCAAAAAGATGTGTGACCTTATACACCACTATCTGCACATATGCCACTGACTCCTGTAAGGGTGCCTTTAAGTACCTGCATTCATCAATTCAAAGCCTGAAATCATAGAATCAGAGAACTGTATAAGTCTTTTTTTTTTTTCAGTATTGTATACAACTTCAAAGGAACCATAAAAATTGTACCTCATCAGACTTTGACCTTAGCTACAGGCAACAGGTTGTCTCTAGTTATTCTTTACTATTCATAGGCTTTGCTGGTGATCTGTTAGGAATGGACACAGCACTGTGCAGAGATAACATCTTATTACATTTGAGCATGTTTACCAGCCATCTGTACCTAACAATACTGCTTTCTCTCCTCTCCACAGATGCATGTTACTTATGGTTCTAATCATACAGTCTTCTAATTTTGCTATATAATGATTCTAATGTACATTGTGACATATTAATATAACCTTAAAAGCTGCTTTTATAAACACTTTTTTCTGAGATAGCAAATAGACCAGTACATTCATGCAGCTTAGGATTTATTTGCTCACTTCTCTACTGCTTCATTTTATCTATTTATATAGTGAATGTACTAATACTAACTTTCCACAGTATTTTCACACAGACCTCAAAAAGGTATTTGGGTATATACCATACACCAGAGAGTATTGGATGTCTCAGAACAAGACTCAGGTATGAGTGGAGATTCATCCCAACTAAGTGAGAATGGAGACTGTCTTAGATTTAGTCCACCTCCACTGATGACAACTGCATATTTTACGTAGTATATGCATTTCTGCTTGGGAAAAGATCTCCCACAACTTCATATTTTTATCCAGAACATCTACATAATTTCTCAGTAATTTCTTTTCAAAATTAAGTATTTTTCTTTCAGAAATAAGTAGGAAGAAATAGTTGCTTACACAACTGATACTTTCTATGACATGTCTATGATCAAAATACTCCCTAAGATACGGGCCAACCAGGTTGAATTTCCTCCATCCTCTCAGAAGAGATTGAAAATCACTTGTTCTACTAGAACAGTGAGAAAAATTCTCATGGACTAACTGATTGCCCACAGATGAGAGACAATATATCCAGCATGTCCAATTTCCACTAGCAGGGAATAACTGTTCAGAGGATAAAAATGATGGAACAGAAAATTGCCCTGGTTTTGTCTCGGACAGAACTTTTTTCTTTTCTTCTTTCTTAGTAGTTCACTCCTTCAGTAGCTAGAGTAGTACTGTGTTTCAGATTCAGTATGGGATTTGGTACAAAAAGAATGCTGATAATATACTGATGTTCTAACTTTTGCAAAGAAATAATGGTGTTAACACTTTCCCATGTCTTGCTAGTGTGCAGGTGACCCAGAAGTTGCAAGGGTACACAAAACAAAACAACAGACTCAAACTGGCTAGTGGAATATTCCATATCATGCTCAGCGTTTAGATGATGGTTAGCCACGAGGCTAAGGCTCTCTCTCTTCCAGCACTGCGATTTTGTTCTCCTCCTCCCTGATCACTAGCTGGGCTTCATTTGGCGGGTGGTAAGTAATCACATTGTGCATCACTTGTTTGTATATTTCGTTATTACTATAATTATTCCAATTGTTAAATTGTTTTTATCTCAACCTGTGAGCCTCCTTACCTCTACCCCTGCAATTCTGTTCCCTAGGGCAGGGAGAGTGAACAAGTGGCTGCATAGTATTTGGCCACTGATTGGGTTTAAATCACAACAAAAACAGAGTGAACATGAGAAAACTTGCGGATGGGAAATAGCTTTGTGAGAAAAGCCCTGTGTCTCAGCTATCAACTCTGTAAAGTTCTCACAGGATGAGAGAGGGCATCACCACACCAGATTGTAGAGGTGAGGCCTGTGCTATGTAAACATGAACACAACACATTCCTCAGTATGTTTCATGGTTTTGTCACCATTTATAGAATCATAGAAACATAGAATCATAAGGGATTGGAAGGGACCTCAAAAGATCATCTAGTCCAATCCCCCTGCCATGGGCAGGGACACCCTACCCTAGATAAGGCTGGCCAGAGCCTCATCCAGCCTGGCCTTAAACACCTCATCAGCTCAGGGAAAGAAGATTGTAGTTCTGTTAGAACAGTCTCATCTTTGGGCAAGTAGCTGTAAAACAGTGACCCCTGAACAGAGATAATATTAAGCTATATTACACATACAATAGATAAGATATAATATTAAGAGAGGAGGGACATTATCTTTTTCTTGTGATGAAAAAGTGTATCCTGAATTACAATTATTTATCCAGGGATGCCAAGAGATTGAAATGAATGACTCCTTGGATTAAAAAAACAAAACAAAACAAAACCCAGAAAACCCCACTTAAAATGGCACACAAAGTAACAGTAGTTTAACTTTTAGGTTGCCCTGTGTGGGACCAGGAGTCGAGCTCAGTGATTCTCACGGGTCTCTTCGAACTCAGGATATTCTGTGATTCTTATATTACCAAAAATGTCAGGGAAAAAAAAAAGCAGAAAATTTAGAACATAAACTAAGATAATCTATGAAACATGAATTTGCTGCCCTTTGTAAGTATTAATTATATTTTTTCTGCAGAAATCTTTTGCCCTCACTTCCTACATAGTACAGTCTGGCCTGTCCTATGGACAGACCAAAAATAAACAATTTAAGAGCAGTTGTCTGCTAAACTTGCCTGCTTGGTACACAATAGGAAGGTGTGAGGTACAACTCTGATAGAAAAAAGCAGACTGGAAATCCTAACAATACTCTTATCACTTAGTTATACAGATGATCAAGCCAAGCACCATGAATTAAGTTGCTCACATGTTTCCACTTTATATCTGACCAATTTGAGAGAATGGAGGTTGATGATATTCATACATCTTAGGTACAATTCACAGGTATAGTGATCCACAGTCTTTTGAGACAGAAAGGAAATTCAAAGCCATTGTGAATATGTAACTGAAATTATAAATAACTAGCCTAAAGACTACTCTTGCAATCTTATAGCTCTCTATATTACTTGAAAGGAGATTGTAGAGAGGTGGGTGTTAGTGTCTTCTCACAAGTAACAAGTGGTAGGACAAGAGGATACAGCCCTAAATTGCATCAAGGAAGGTTAAGTTAGACACTAGGAAAAACTTCATTTAAAGTATCATCAGGCAGTGGAACAGCCTGCCAAGGGAGGTGGTTGAATCACTATCCCCGGATTTGTTTAGAAGTTGTGTAGACATGAAGCTTAGGGACAGGGTTTGGTGGTGGGCTGGGTGCAGTTAGGTTGATGATCAGACTTTGGGATCTCGAAGGACTTTTCCAATGATTCTAACACTACTGTTGTACAAGACTTGCACCAGAATGTGAAAACAATGGGAAAGTACAATTGAAAGATACAACTGGTACAACAATGTTAAATATGCTAAAAAATAAAGTGTCAGGTACAAAGCAGGTCCATATGGGAAAACAAAACAGTGGACACTAAACCTAATTTGGTATTTTCTGTTCCTCAGTTCATCTATACAGCAAAAATAATAATGTCAATATTATGAAGACAAATTCATCAATGTTTATCAAGCTTTCAAAACTATAGTGGTGAGACCTTCATTGCGAAAGTCCACAGAGAAGATAATATTCCAGTATGCTCTGAATTCTAAGTATGCAAAGAAATATAGAAGTGCTTTCCATTGAGCAAACACTAGCTGCTTTACTTAATTAGACCTATAGAAGGAATATGACATCATGTGATTAAAGCTTGTATGCACTAGCAAATATAACTTAAGAAATTTGGAACATTTGAGAGCTTTGTTTTATAACCTTAGAAAGTCTTGTAATGGTTTTGAAGTTGTAGTTCCATGTGTCTAGCCATGAAGGGTCTGCATTAATTCATTTAAGATTCATATTTGATTAACAGTTAAACATAGGGATACAAAAAGAGAGACATTTTTAAAAAAAACAAGAGTCCAGTTACATAACTATAGGTAGCTGTAGCTTAAAACCTTCAATGTTCTTAAAAAAAAGATTTTAAAGAGTTGTATTCTTTACCACTAATGTGTCCTATTTCTAACTAATACAAAAATTTAAAAAAGAAAAATATACAATGTTCATTGCATATTCCATAAAATTACCATTATCTAATTACAGAAGTATTTATGACTCAGTAGTCTTAAGCACAATAGTGGTTTCTACCTAACATTAGATCCAAACTCTGGTACTTCAGAAAAATCCTTCCCAACATTATCTTATTTACCATTTAAGTATCAAATGAACTCTGAGTACCTGCAAGTAAGGGCTAATATTTACTTTAAAATGGATCTTTTCTGAAATGTAGCACTGCACATTTTAGTTTTTTCCCCTGGATGGCCTCACCAAGGAAACACCACAGATTAATCAAACAGCCCAAGGTAGCTAAAACTATGGATAGCTAATAACAACTTTTCATTTGTTTTTCCTAATAAAACAATTGAACTCTGTGCTACTGCAGTGCTGGTTTTAAATTTCCATTCCAAAATTCAACTTATCTCTGTTATCATTGAACTGGAGCATCGTGTCGTGTTTGTGCCTGCTTGACTGCAGTCAGAGGGACTAAATGTTCATCTTTGTATGTTGACAAAATAAAGTATCACTATCTATAAACTCTGGGAATCAAAAATTAAGACTACATTATGGGAAATAGAGGTAATTAAGGTACTTAAATTGGCTGCATCTTGATGACACTGTTTTTGTCAAAGATAAGTAGGACCAGGAAGGCATAATTGGGTTTGCATACCAGTTTGAACAAACCTAAAAGTTTTGTCGTCATTACGGGTTTTAAATAATAAATATTGGGTAACACACACACTGAAACTATGACAGTGCTATCAATACTCAGCAAGATTCAAAAGGATGTTTATTAGATAGCAAGACTATCCAGTAAGAACGCCAAAGAAAAGTTTTGGAGAAACTACAAATCTCATGCTCCAGGATTTAAAAGCAGCCCAAAACTATCAGCATTTGGGGAATAATTATATGAAAAGATTAATTCAGCATTTCTTAAAATTTTACTTACTGTATCCAGTTGCTGATTACAGCTAAAGAAAACATATGGAACTAGATTAATGGTATGACTAGTAAAGTGCAACTGTTACTATGCTCTTAACTGAGGTCTTGATTTCAAACATTTTCTGCATAAAGTTATTTAAACCATGCTCTACAGATTCAACCTTGCTAGTCCTTCAAGAAAAGCTCAAGTAGCTCTGAGTGGGTGTCTTACTTTAATGAAGAATATGCACTCTATATTAAAAAAAGGTACATCTTCATTATTACATATTTTTTTCCCCCCAACTGCTTCACCCCCTAACCAGCCTTCTGCAAAAACACTAGAATCATTGTTTTCTTATTCAATGTTCTTTCTGCCCAAAGTTCTACTCAAAATTATTCACAACATTCTATGATCTTCTTACTTCCTGTATTAATAGGAGATATCTCCTTGGTGATTTCAATATTGTATTTAATTTCTATATGGTATGGACAAACATAGGTGAGCTTAAAAAAACCTTGCCAAAATAAACACATATATACAAAGGGAAAATAGAAAGGAAGAAAATGAGGAAACTAGGTCCATCTCCATTAAAAATTATATAGACTTTACTAACATTCTCCTGGATCATGCCTACTTTTTTGCATGATGCTGCTATCTCACACATTCAGTTCACGTCATGTGAACTATAATCAATATTTTCATTATTTCCACTTGTATAGCTAAATCCCAAGAGCAGTAAAACTGTAACATAAACTATATCTCAGCTTTCTGTAATCACAATATATGGTTACATTAACGCTTTAAAAAAAGAGTTCCACTGATTCATTAATATGGCTACCAACATATAAATTTATCTTGCTTAAAAAAGACTGTAGCTATTTCATTATGTAATAGTTTAGTCTTTCAATGTAGACGATTACATTAATGATTTAAATACAAATGTCAAAAGTAACTAACTGTGAACATCTCAGTCTAAAATAAAATATTCCTTCTATTTTTATAAAGTTCCAACGCCAGAAAGATACTGTGGTGATAATCATCCTAATAATGTTACAAAATGGAGAGACAGCTTTCAGGTGTGTTACCAATAAAACTGTGCTCTGGTAGAGAATTGGATCTGTGGTTAGATCCCACTAACTTCAGAAGAACAATTCATTTAAATAAACACTGCAGAGTAAGGCCCTTTAATTCTTATGTATGAGTCAGCTTTTATGTTTCATATCTAAATGAAGATTTTTATAATCAGCAAAAGAAAGGAATAACAGTTTGAGGTGCTACTTAGACTGCGAGCTCATTTGCCTTGATTCTGCAGATCACAACAAATCAAAGCTGCCATTAGCTTCACTCAGTTCTGTGCACAAGAGGATCTCAGATCACGGATCCTTAAATATGCAGCCTTATAACTTATGTAACTTAACACGAAAATGCACAACTGAAATACCAGAAGATACACACAAGAAAAGCCCAGGGAAGGAAAAGCTTGAATTTTATGTCTTGCTGTCTGTTTGATTTAATTCAAATGAATTGAAGTAAAAATGATGGCTTGGGTCCTGCACCCTGAAGCATGAAGGATGAAAGCTGTGGCTGCATCAAGTCCCACTGCCTTCAGTACACTTGCACAGTACATAACGCAGGATTGAGGCCTGTGGAGTTTTGTTGGTTCACTCAAGCATGCTTGTAATGTTACTAAACTGTAGTATAGCTAATTAAGTGGGGCCTGATGAATAAACATTGCAGTATTTTATGAGCACGCGATCACTGATTATTTTGGAAGTTTGCTTTTGGCATACTTCTATATCTTATAAAAAAATAAAGCTGGTATTTGGAATGCTACAGAGTAGACTTCTGCAGTACCATGCATTCATGAGCAAGTGCTGCTGCAAAACCACCAAAACTCTTCCTATACAAATATTTATTTGGTCAAGAACATTTTAACCTGAGAGCTATGACAGGCAAATATTGCCTGCTGAAATATCTATTTCCAGGTAGATCTATCAGAAAATAACACCAACTGCCTTCAAGTAAAATCAAGCCAAAAAAGGGAAACACAGAGATTAAACAGAAAATTGATTACTTTTCATCTTAGGTTGCCTATTTTGAAAAATACACTATATTAAATAAAAACCATATTGTACTAAGTACAGATCTTTGGTCATATCAAATGACTTAAACATGAAGAACCATGTTGAGCTCTAGTTTTACTTAGAAGTCTCAGAATGTCAGACTTTGGCATGATACATTAATGTATCCTGATTATTTACATTACTGTTTTACTCACAAGGCAAGAATGGGAAATTGCTGTACTGAATACTTCGAGTTTCACAAAAGGCTAAGATTACTGTGTACATAAGCAAAAGGAGTCAAATTCAACCCAGGGAAAAAGTTATGATTCTAATTACAATCTATTGAACTACATAATAATTTGACTCAAATGACTTGAACAAGTATTAGCTCAGTATTAGAATTATGTAGAACCTATTTCTCCAAGGGCCTCTGGCTCTTTAAGTCATGGGCCCTCATCCTTCCCCTGAACTCTGTAAGTTTTGACACCAGCTGTAGCTGAAAAACAAATGGAATCAGGATACTTGAGATCAGGAAAGCTTTGTGTTTTCAAAGACCAGATCTGCAAACAAACTGTCTTACAGCCTTGATTATATTTCTTCTTTCTTCCCAAAACACAGATAGAAAGAAGTAGTTGGCCATAACCTAGATTTCAAATCAGTTGGTATCTGGCTAATAAAAGGAAGGTATTTAACAGGTGAAGTTCTTTTACTCTCAGTAATGTAAATTGCACTAATTAAAAATTCTGGGGTTTGAAGCTTCTAAGCAAAACAAATAAGCAAACAAAAATACCCCAAAACTTCTAGTAAAACCAACAGAATTAACATCAAAGACAACAACAGAGGACTGTATGACAATATCTCCTTTCACTTTTGGTGTCCGTTAGAAAAGTATGATATTTGTATTCCAGGGTTGGTCAGAAGTACCAAATAGTTTGTACCGCATTTAAGAACACCGCTGACAGCTTTGTTAGATGAAACATACAAAATACAAAACATACAGGGATATCTTACTCTTTCTACTCAAAGAAAATTCACACTTAAAGACTTAACCAACTGAGAAAAAAGTGCAGTTCAAAACAAGTCTGGCAACTTTTGGTATTTATGCTGTCCCACTAAGTTTATTGTCATATAATCTTCAGTACTAATGCTAAAAACCTGCTCTGAATCTACATCCAATCCCTCACATACAATCAAAGTGCTAGTAATCACTGTACTGTCTTTTAGTTCTAGTCTGTGATTTTTTTCTTAAAAAAGGAAAGAAAGAGGATGAGGAGAGCAAGAAGAGGGAGTAGACGTAGACAAATTTGAATGTCTATTGACTTGTAAATGTTATCTGTACTAGCACCAATGGATTTGCTTTCCATCCCACATGCATGAACTTGGGATTTGCCCCTGAATGCTGAAATCAAGATTTTTATGAATTTACTGAGCACCCCTACTCTGCAACATGAAGGGAGAAAAAAGCATCGACGAGATCTCTTTTCATTCCAAAGTCCTTATACAACCACTGCAGTTCTCAAGTAAAAAGGCTTATTGGTGTCGTATTACTGCACCCACCACCCCCCCACACACATACACACCACGTAGCTTTATTTCCATAAGTAAAAGAAGATGTAAAATAATAACTTACACCACTTACCTTACAGATTTGAAAATAATCTGAAGTGAGCGTCTCCTGGATCTCGTCTCTGGGTGTCCCTGCAGCTCCTGCAGTCCCTCCTGGGTGCACCGAACCACTACCAACCCCGCTTCCACCGCCACTGCCACCGCCACTGCTTCCACCGGGGGATGAGGCAGTTAAACCATCCAAAACTTTGCGAAAATTAAATTTCTTCATTTTGGAAAAATCTTTCGGAAGGTTTTGGGCGGGAGAAAGGATGTGTCGTAACACATTCAGCTACATGGAGCGAAAGAGAAAGTCTCTAATGGTCCTCTCAGTGAGGCAGCACTTTAAGTCTCTTGTACTAAGCGGAATGTCACTATTAGGTATGATTGATGGAAAAATAGAAAGCTTTCATTTTGTCAGGCGTCAAAGCTACCTGGAAAGGTCCTTTTCGGGAAAAAAAAATGTAAAAAATAAATAAAAAGACAAAAAATCCACTAAGATTCACGTTCAAAGAGGGAACAATGGAACAATTGCCATGGGCTTCTCTCACAAAATCCACATTTAGCAGTGGTTTAAAGCCGAAAAGTAAACAAAAAATTCAAGCCGGCATCCAAAACAGGAGGCTCCATCCCTCTACCTTTCCTGCCTAAGCTTTGCCTTCGGCACTTGATTATCCTACCGAAAACCACAGTAATTCGGCTACATCCGATCTCCCCTTTTCCTAAGAAAAACCAAAACCCAACAACCAAACCCCTTCTGTCAAGGGGATCTTTGCCTCCCGGGTTTCGGAGGAGCCGACTGCCTTTAAGCCCGCTACTGCTCTCTGGTTCCCCTGCAAGTGCCCTCGAGCCTCCCCTCCGGCTCCCGGGGCGGGCTCCGGGCCGGGAGGGTGCCCACTGCCGTCACCGCCCCGTCAACACCGAGCGGCGGTAACGAGCAACTCTCTCCGCCAGCCCAGCCCGGCCGCGGGTTCACACCAGTCCTGAGATGACGGAACCTCTCAGCCCTCCCGCCTGTCCCTATCACCGAGCCTGTGCCGCCGCCGCTACCGCTCCCGGACGGCTCCCGGGAAATAGAACGCCCCCGGCGCCGGGGTAACCGAGGCGGCGGTTCCTAAGGGTCCCCGCGGGTGCCTGTGTCTGGTGCAAGAAGAGTGGGAGAGGAGCGGGGCGACAGCAGGAGAGGGGGCGGCTGCAGGCGATGAGGCGGCAGCAGGAGAAGAGGCGGCAGCGGCGGCGACGCCGGCTCCTTCCCGCCCGCGGCACGCGACCGTTCTCCGAGGTACTGAAACCTCCGCCAGCAGCAGCGGCAGCCGCAGCTCCTCCTCCTCCTTCTCCTTTCCTCCTCCTCCCACTCCCCGACTTTTGCTCCACCTCCTCCTTGGCCCAGCCCACCGCGCCAGGGAGTATGGGGAGGCGGGACAAAGGCTGGTGATTGGCAGCAGCGACAGGTTTTGACTTTGCTGAGGGCAGGCCGGGCGGATGCGAACGGCGGAGGCGGGACGGGGGTCGGTCGGCTCCAGGAGGAGCCTCAGGCCGACCCTTGTCTCGTCATGGACGGCGTGGCTGACCGCCGCTGGGATCCGCGGCCTCTGATCGGAAGGCTGCTGAGATGGGCACGCGGTCCGACCAATGGGAGAAGGCAGCACTGCGAGTGTCCCGCCCTCCCTTACGGAGGACTGCTGAGCGCCTTCGACACGCCCCGCCCCCATCCCGGCCGGGTTGCGCGGAGGCAGGGGCGGGGCCAGGGTCGTGGTGGGGGACCTGCGGGCAGCGCGGGGGCGGGGCCAGCGGAGGGAAGGCTCCGCCCTACTGCGGCGGGAGCAGCGACGACGGCGACCGTGAGCCCGCTGCTGCGGCCCCGAGAGGTGGATGGGAGTGGGGCGGGCATGAGGACAGAGCCTGCGGCAGTCCGGGTCAGTGCAGCGAGCTGAAGTTGTTTTCTCGGCTTTAGCGCTGTGAGGAATCGTTTAGGCTGGAAAAGACCTTCAAGATCATCGAGTCCAACCATTAACCCAACTGTTCCAAGCCCACCGCTAAGCCACGTCCTTAAGCTCCATATCTACAGGACTTTTAAATACGTCCAGGTATGGAGATTCAGCCGCCTCCCTGGACAGCCTGTTCCAGTGCCTGAGGACCCTTTCAATAAAGAAGTTTTTCCTAGTGTCTAACTTAATCTTCTCCTGGTGCAACACGAGGCCATTTCCTCTTGTCCTACCACTTGTTACTGGTGAGAAGAGACCAGCATCCTTTTCTCCACAGCCTCCTTCCAGGTCATATTAGACAGCAGTAAGATCTCCCCTGAGCTTCCTTTTCTTTAGGTAGCCCTAGCTCCCTCAAGCACTCCTCATAAAGCTTGTTCTCCAGACCCTCCAACCTTGTTGCCCTTCTTTGGTCTCACTTCAGTGCCTTTCTCCTACTGAGGTGAACAGAACTGAACACAGTACTGGATGGAGATGTAGCCTCACCAGCACCAGTCACTTCCCTACTCCTGCTGGCTACACTGTTTCTGACACAAGCCAAGATGCCAGTTGCCTTCTTGGCTACCTGAGCACACTGCTGATTACCAATCAATACCCCCAAGTCTCTTTCTGCAGAGCAGCTTTCCAGCCACTTTCCCCTCAGCCTGTACTGTTGCATCGGGTTGTTGTGACTCAAGTGCAGCATCCAGTACTTTGCCTTGTTGAAGGTCATACAGTTGGCTTCATGAATTCAGCCTGTCTAGGTCTCTCTGTAGAGCCTCTCTGTCCTCAAGCAGATCAATGATTTCAGATGTCACAGGAGGTGACAGTGCAGTGACAGAGAGAAGCCTGGGTCAGGGGGAGCCTCTGTTGCCCTGTGAGGCACAGAGCAATCTGTGTGGGTTGGTGTCCAGGCTGTCTAATGACACTTCTTGGCAACAAATTTTTTATTTGCAAGATGAATAAAATACCCCAAGGCTTCCTTTCCAGGTGCATGGTGCTTGTGTGACTCTCCCAAGGCTTGGTCTAAAGTCATGGAAGTTGTGTGGGAGGGCTCTATGGCCTCTGAAGTGCAATGCAGCACAGGATTCCTTCTACTGTACACAAGAATCTGTGAAAAGGTTATTCAGGTCTGAAACAAATGAGGTAGCTATTAAAAGTGACTCATGGCACAGCACTGTCAACACGGTTGGGAGCTTCGAAGAGACTAAAATGGTGTAAGGAACAAACTTGTTCTGCAGGGTGCTAAATATATAGCACCTTTTCTTGAGTTACAGAATGATAGAAGCAATCACATTGGTCACCTCATTTTGCAGATACTTCAGGAGCACTTAGTATAGTTCTGATAGCCGCTCTAGTACCTAATCTGGTCTTTCATAAATCTTACTGTTCTGTGAAGCAAGGAAATTGTTTATTTCTGCTTCTTTCCTTGTTGGTTTTTTTTTTTTACTTCAGCTTGTGAGTTCAGGAGGACTCGCCATTTGAACAATATGAAGTTCACAGAATAACTGTGGGTTCACTTACATCCTCAAGAAAAATAATGGAAAACAAAATACATGAGGACTATGGCTAGGAGACAGCAAAGAAAAAGTGGATGCAACAGAGTAAGCAAATCTTGAAAGGCTTAAGTGCAGGGTTGGGTTTTGGAGACTGCAAAACCCAATTGAAGCTATTTGCAGAATGCCATGACCTGCTGATATTATGCTCACCACAGGCAATACAAATAAGGGGGGGAAAAGGAAAGGTAAGAAATATAACAAAATGGTTGCAAACAGGATTGTAAATATAAAAGGGAAATATAAGGTTAAAAATTAAATAATTAGGATGCAGAAAATGTCACAGGCAGACTTACAAAAAAAGAGTATACACTGTGAGTCAGGGTGCTAGAGGAAGAAAATAGGATAATATAATGGTCCCACAGTTCTAGGGAGGACAGAGACAAGATGGTTAGTTTAAATGAAGAAAAGAAAGGATCAGAATGAGAAGAATGACAAGAAGCCCTTGGAAGTGAATTAAGATGCATACATTTTTGGAATACTGACACTAGATAATGACAGATATTACCTCAGAGAATCCAAAAGAGCAAGGTTCCTCACACTGCCAATGTGGTATTAGGAAAACAGACTTATAGAAAAAAACCCAAACATCTCTCCCCCAGCCGTTGCCCCCAAGATACTTCCCAACAAAGCATTGAGCAGTCCTGTGTAAAAACATCAACAGAGAAAAATACTTTGATTCACTACTTATATACGTATGGCACGCAATACCTTTCTGAAAAGTTTGCTGTAATCTGGACTCAAATCCAGAAGCAGAGACAGAGCAGTGGAAATCAGAGTTGTGGGGTGGCGCCGAGGGAGGCAGGACAGTGCAGGACGTAGGAAAAAGCATTAAGAGTGAGGACATGCACAGAAAGCAGCCACACTGAGTGACACAGCTGGTCAGGATTATTGTTGTTAAAAAGACGAAAAAAGATTAAAAAAAGAAGAAAAAAGATCTGTTTGGTTTTGACACAGGAAAATGCACTTGGTTTTGGTTAAGCAGAGGCAAACAAACCAGCAGGCACATGAGGCATTTGGTTCTTGTCTTGCGGTGTGTTTAGATGCTGCTTATGTTTAATACGACACTTCTGAGGCCGCACAGTTTTGACAACCAAGAGTTTTAATAATGAGTTTGCAAACCAATGATTTCAGATGTTAAATCTATGAAATAAGACATCACTGTGGGGTTTCTGTATTTTAAATAGTAAGGTGAGAGGGTATATTTTTCATTGTTTTCTTCTGGATAGTATCATTTGCAATTATTAGCTGTCTTGTACTGCAAGGTCAAACAGGAAGGAAACAGTAAAAGTATAAGAGCTTGCTGACAAGACTGTGCTGAGAAAAAGAACACATTTAACAGTGTACACCATCAGGATCAGTGTGAACTCACATTTTGGTTTTTGCTTAGGGAAGCTTGTGACTCCATGTGAAAAGATTAATCAGAATCAAACATAGCAAAGGAGACTAACATTAATTGAGTACTCGAGCAGGCTGCCAAGGGGGGTTGGGGAGTCTCCTTAAACTGGAGACATTTAAGACCTGCCTGGATGTGTTCCTGTGCGACTTGGTCTAGGAGATCCTGCTGTGGCAGGGGGATTGGACTAGATGATCTTTTGAG
>JAOXOE010029542.1:0-14318 GCA_028565055.1 Phoeniculus purpureus
ACCTCACCCTGGCCACAACCACCCCTCAGGTAGTTGTAGACAGCAATAAGGTCCCCCCTGAGTCTCCTCTTCTCCAGTACTATCATTGGGTGCCACTGAGCAGAGCCTGGCTCCATCCTGGTACACTGGTACCTGGGGTTGTTCTTGCCCAGATGCAAGACTCTATGCTTACCCTTGTTATGCTTCATCAAATTTCTCTCTGCCTAGCTCTCTAGCCTGTCCAGGTCTTCCTGTACTGTCCAGGCAGTACAGTCTGTTGGGGTGTTGGCGACACCACCCAGCTTTGTGTCATCAGCAAACTTGCTGACAGTGCACCCCAATCCCTCATCCAAATCATTAATGAACTGATTGAACAGGACTGGTCCCAGCAACAACCCCTGGGGCACTCCACTAGATACAGGCCTCCAACCAGACTCTGTCCCACTGACCACCACTCTCTGGCTTCCATCCTGAAGCCAGTTCACGATCCACCTCACTACCCCATCATCTAGACCACACTGCCTGTTTGCCTGTGAGGATGCTGTGTGAGACTGTGTCAAATGCCTTACTGAAGTCAAGGTAGACCACATCCACCACTCTGACCACATTCACATCCCTCAGCATCAGCAGGCATTTTGAAGTCCAAGTCTGTGTTCTGTGTGCTTCCAAGTCAATCCTCCATTTCCAGAGCACTGATTCCTACAGCCATGAATGAGGGAAGAACTCTCTCCATTTCAGAAAACCGTGGAATTCAGACAAAACCTTCCTTCTACTGACCTTTGAAGTTCACACTCTCAATCTATTCACATTCCAAGAGCAAGATAGCTGCTCTGTTCAGTCCAGCGCCATGTGTTCTCCTGAACAATAGATGAAAGTCAAGAGGAAGGAGCAGCTGGAAACCCCAAACTGGAAGCTCCAGTCCCATTGTTCCTGCTTGCAAAGTCACAAAAACTCAGCTTGAAATCACAAGTCTAACATCTTGCAGTCCAAGACACCTCACACTTCAAACTATGACAGATTTCTAAACCAATCTTCATGTTTTCACTTGGAAATTAATCTTCCTTTGCCAGTTCTTTTAAACATACTGTAACTGTTAAGCCTCTTCTCATGATTTCTGGAAAAGCATTTAGGGTAGAAATTAAATACAGGTCTGTAACGCAGAAGTTACAGGCAAGTCCCATTTTCATATCTCAGTCCTATTGGCGGATTCATTTGGGTACCTTTGTTGACTCTGGTAGAATTACTTTGGTATAAAAGGTAGAAGAACAGCATACAGAAGTGATATCCTATTGCAGTCTGCTGACAGCAACGAGAGGTACGTCTGCAGGAAAGCAATGGACTTTCTGTAAGACCATCAACACAGAAAGCAGACAGGTTATAGAATTTTCTCCTTAGTCTCATTTTCTAGGACACCGATAATTTAGTGTATCGCAGCTCAGACAGAAAGATTCCAGTTCCCTCTACTCGCATTAATCTTGAGTAAACCTGAGTTATTATGTGACTGGGATCAAACCAGACCCCTTATTATTTTGTTCTTCTCTTTTTATGTGCGGCCATGAGAGGGGATATATAGCACATGACATCAGATCAGAGCTGGAAAAGATTTTGTTAAGTCGGTCTCTCCCTGAGAGCTGTTTGATTGAGTTTGGGACTGTAGCTAATAGACCCTGCACTGCATATCTGTTTAGGTGTTATTACTTTTCTCACTATTAGTAACCTTGGGATGTATTTTTTTAGTGCTTCAGTACTTCAACTCCTCTTCTCCAGATGATTCTGTTTCCATTAAATCTGGTTAGACCTTATTATCTTAAGATATTGGGGCTGTCAGTACCGGCAGAGTTGAGAATGGCTTGGAATAACCAGGGTGTGCAATATCCTTTATACAAAATGAAAACTTTTAAAACTGTGAAGAAAAATATTGTTCTTGCTGTAGCTGGAAAACTGCCTTGTACAGTTATTCTGCCCTGGCACAAATGTAACCACAAGAGATAGTAGTTTTAAATCAGTGCACTCTCTAGGATCACCAAAGTACAGTCACATAGACTCTATGATCGTAAGTCTTGTGTGAACAAAAGATTCCTGACAAAGGAGGCCCTGTGTGCTGCATAGACAGAATCAAAGAACATTAGGTATTGGTAGGGACATCAAAAGATCATCCAGTCCAACCCCTCTGCCACAGCAGGATCAAGTCACACAGAAACATGTCCAGGCAGGTTTTAAATGTCTCCAGAGGAGGAGACCACACAACCTCCCTGGGAAGCCCCTTCCAGGACTCTGTCACCCTCACTCTGAAGAAGTTACTTCTTAGACTGATGTGGAACCTCCTATGTTCCAGTTCACACCCATTGCATTCTTGTCCTATCATTGGATGTCACTGAACAGAGCCTGGATCCATCCTCCTGACACCTACCATTTTCATATTTATCAACGTTAATGAGGTCACCCATCAGCCTCCTTTTTTCCAAGCTCAAGAGACCCAGCTCCCTCAGCCTTTCCTCATCAGGGAGCTGTTCCACTCCCTTCCTCATCTTTGTGGCTCTGAGCTGGACTCTCTCCAGCAGTTCTGTGTCCTTCTGGAACTGCGGGGCCCAGAACTGGACACAGTATTCCGGGTGCAGTCTCACCAGGGCAGAGTAGAAGGGGAGGAGAACCTCTCTCCATCAACTAACTAATCCCCTTCTGATCCATTACAGAATCCAATTTGCCTTCTTGTCAGTAAGGGCCCACTGCTGGCTCCTGGCCATCCTACTGGCCACCAGGACCCCCAGGTCCCTTTGTCCTACACTACTCTCCAACAGGTGAGTTCCCAATCTATCCTGATACCTGGGGTTGTTCTTGCCCAGATGCCAGGCTCTACACTTGCCTTGTTATAGTTCATTCAATGTCTCCCTGCCCAGCTCTCCAGCCTGCCCAGGTCCTGCTGAATGGCAGCACAGCCTGCTGGGGTGTTGGCCACTCCTCCCAGCTTTGTGTCATCAGAAAAGACAAATAATGCTAGACATTACACTACTTAACACATCTTGAAGAAACAGAAGGGAGTCACAGAATCAAAAACTGGTGGAGACTGGAAGAGACTACTGGAGGTCACCCTTGCTTCCACACCCTCCACTCAACGACAGCCACCTAGAGCAGGCTACACAGGACTGTGTCCAGATGGCTTCTGAATATTTCCAAGAATAAAGACTCTACAACCTCCCTGGGCAACCTGAGAGATACTTCTGTCCCTTAATCAACTCCGTGTCTTAATCATAATTGGACTTTCCTGTATGCCCATGTAATTCCTGTACTGAACAACTGGGAGTGTAATGGACTCATCATTCAGGTGTGGCCTCACCAGTGCGGACCAGAGTGTAAAGATCACCTCCATTAGCCTTCTGTCAAAACTGGTTAAGTGATAGAGCAGTGATGACTTTGGGGAAAACCTATTGTTTTTATAGAATCATAGAATCATTAGGGATTGGAAGGGACCCCGAAAGATCATCTAGTCCAATCCCTCTGACACAGAAGGATCCCCCTAGACCAAGTTGCACAGGAACACTTCCAGGCAGGTTTGAAACTTCTCCAGTGAGGGAGACTCCACAAGTCCCCTGAGCAGGCTGTTTCAGGACTCTGTCACCCTCACTGGAATATGGAGGGTCCTCCTCTGTTCCAGCTTGCACCCATTGCCCCTTGTCCTATCACTAGATGACAATGAGAAGAGCCTGGCTCCATCCTCCAGACACCCAACCTTCACATATTTATAGACATTGATGACACTGAGAACCATCATGGCTAGAAAGGACTTCCAGGATCATCAACTCCAGCCCTCATCCCAACAGCTCCCTAACCCCTAGACCATGGCCTCAAGTGCTCTAGCTACCGTTTTTTAAACATCTCCAGAGACAGTGACTCCACCACCTCCTTGGGCAGCCTATTCCAGTGCCCAACCACTCTCTCAGCAAAGAACTTCTTCGTATGATCCAACCTGAACTTTCCCTGTTGCAACTTGAGGCCGTATTAAAAAATCAATCATACATCACCCAAATTAATCAATAGAAAGTTTTTCATTATGTCAGGAATACTATGACTACAGCATGTAGGACAGACAAGTTGCTTTTTTTTTTAACCAGACACTTCACAAAGTGAAGGTGATCTCCACTTCAGAAACCTAAAAGAACTGTTTATTTGGAGTCAGCAAGCGCATTTTTACTAATTCCCAAAGCCTCAGGAGAACAGCGAATTTTATGCTAAATTTATTCATAGGCTGGATGTACCTTTTTATAAAGTGCATAGTAATTCTGATTCGTATGTGCTGATAATGCCATCTGCTCAGACTTGCAAAAGGAAAAGCTGGTTTTACTCCTCTATCTCCAGGGAGGACCTCTGCCTCCTGCATTTATGGGGGCTTTTTCTTTATTTAATTAATTTTGGGGGTGATATGGAAAAAAAAAGGGGTTATCAGTTTGTACAGGAGTTTGAAAACCGTAGAAGAAAATCCAATTGACTTTGGCTCATTGCAGCTGTTAGGCTGTTTACTTAAAATAACCCACCACACCAACAGGAAAATAAACAAACCCACACCAGATACAGAACATTCGTCTCACAGACTGTGAAATCTAGTGTAATAATTTAATTGACATATTTTTAAAATCACTGTAGGCATTCCCAAGCCTTGGCAGAGACAGAGGCCATTTTGCAGGGACATGATGTGTAATGTTGTCAAAATCCCCAAATCCCAATGTTGGCTCAGCATTCCAGACCACTGGCCAGCTTCTTGAGCTGAATTGCTCACAGAAACAGAACCACAGAACTTATGAGGCTGCAAAAGACCTCTGAGATCATAAATCTTATGAGGAGAGATTGAGAGAGTTGGGGCTGTTCAGTTTAAGAAAGAGGAAGCTGAGGGGAGACCTCATCACTCTCTTCAGTTGTCTGAAAGGACACTGCAGAGATGTTGGTGCTGGTCTCTTCACACAGGGAACTAGCAACAGAACCAGAGGGAAGGGCTTCAAGCTTCAACAGGGGAAGGTTAGACTGGACATTAGGAAAAAATTCTTCCCAGAGAAAGTGGTCAGGCACTGGAACAGGCTGCCCAGGGTGGTGGGTGAGTCCCCATCCCTAGACATGTTTAAAAGTCGCTTAGATGTAGTGTTGGGGGAGCTGGCTTAGGGGTGACCTTATAGAGTAGGGTTGATGGTTGGAATCGATGATCCCAAGGGTCTTTTCCCACCTGAATGATTCTATGATTCTATGATCAAGTTCAGCCTAGGACCTGGCACGATCACATCAGCTAGATTATGACACTAAGGGTCACAGCCAGTCTGTCCTTAAACACCTCCAGGGATGGCAACTCCACCATTGCCTTGGGCAGTCCATTCCAGTGTCTTGCCACCCTTTCCGTGGGGAAGTGCTTCCTAATATCAAACCTAACCTTCCTCTGGTGCAGCTTCAGATCTTGCCCTCTTGATCTGTTGCTAGTTGTTTGGGAGAAGGGCCCAACAGCCACCTGACTACAACCTCCCTTCAAGGAGTTGTAGAGAAGGAGAGGGTCCCCCCTGAGTCTCCTTTTCTCAGGCTAAACACCCCCAGCTCCCTCAGCCTCTCCTCATCAAGCTTGTCCTCCAGTCCCTTCCCCAGCTTCACTGGTCCTCTGGATCTGCTCCAGCTCCTCAATCTCTTTCTTGAAGTGAGTGGCTCAGAACTGCATGTCATTTCATATCCTAAAAGACCATGCTTTGCTGTAGTACATCTGTCATATTAACAACGGACACTGGAAGGATGAGAACTTTTTAGAGCACCTTGTACCTCCAAATTTCAAGGCACTTTGCAGGAACACGCTTTATGTATGAGACCCCACGCTCTTCCTGCCCTAAGCTCCTTCTGTTGCAAAATGCATCTGGTACTGATTTTCTTTGTAAAGTGCTTTGAGGACAGGGGAAACAGACAGCTTCAGCAGGATATCATCCTGATCGAAATAACCGCAAGGAGAAAAGTCCTGTTTCAAACTGCCTATAGCCTAAGGCTCCAATCATGCAATGTGTCCGTCATGCACTTTGTGCTTTGTGAGCAGTTCAGAGGACTTCAGTGCTGCTTGAACGGTGCCTTCAGAGCACCTATAGAGTTACATACACACAGGCAAGTCTTTGATGAGTGAGTAGTGGGCCAAGCGATGCAGCCCTGTTAAAGTCCCTTTGCTGGAAATCTCTGAACCTGTGGGAAGGTCCCCTGAAAAAGTCAAGATCACTTTTGATTCCAGGCTCTACCTCATGAAAAAAGGCAGAGGTGAAGGAAAAATACACGAAAGAGAGAGAAGTAAGCTTCCTGGCTGTACTGGTTGACAACTGGCTGAACTGGAGCCAGCGGTATGCCAAGGTAGCCCAGAAGGCCAATGGCATGCTGGCTTGGACCAGGAATAGTGTGGCCAGCAGGGCTAGGAACATGATTCTCCCCCTGTACTGGGCACTGAGGAGGCCTCCCCTCGACTACTGGGTGCAGTTCTGGGCCACTCATGTCAAGAAAGAGTAACAGTCTCATAGCTCATATCTCACACACAATGTATTTTTCCAAGACAGAAGACTCCACACACAAGCTCCTACAAGCTGTATTGGGTGGCTGAGGACACTACGGGAGATGCAGAATCACAGAACATTAGGGATTGGAAGGGACTTCGAAAGATCATCCAGTCCAATCCCCCTGCCACAGCAGAATCACCTAGATCAAGTCGCACAGGAACATGTCCATGTGGGTTTTAAACGTCTCCAGAGAAGGAGACTCCACAAACTCCCTGGTCAGCCCCGTCCAGTGCGATATCATAGAACCATAGAATTACATCTCTTTTCTGTTCTGTCCACTCAGTTCAAGAGAGAGCAGTAGGCAGTGATTTACCACCCATCATCTGGAGCTGTTTTGGTATTTGTATACCTTTCTTCACTTTTATGTCTTTCTCCCTCACAAAAAACAAGTTGGGGGTAAAAGGGATCAGCCCTTGTTTTCTACTTACTTCTTTGAATTTGAAGGTGAGGGAATCAGGACGCAAATTAGCAGTAACTCACCAAAACTGAAATGATGTTAAAGCTGTTAAATCACTCCTTCAGCTCTGGGGGTAAGAGATGTGTGGCAGTTTAGGAGCCTGAAAAGAACCTAACATTTGTGTTGAACTTCTGACTAAACAGTAGCAGAAATAAATACTCAGGAGACACTGTACGAATGGAGACATCTGCTAAGGGCTGTGACAGGGGGAGCTGAAAGACACCACAGAGGGGACTTCTTGCACAGGTAGAGAGACAAAGGACAGACTACATGTTTTTTGCTGTTCAAACTTCTAACAGCAATAGGAATAACTCATAAATCCAACCAGGGTTCTTCACTGGGCCACGAGCTCCAATTAAGGTTCCTGTCCCCATCATCACCCTGTTGTTTGCCCTATGCGGGATGCATTGATCTGCGCTTCAGGTGACAACAAATGATCACTCTGCCATCCCCAGCTGGTAGCTGCTGACTGCTGGCAGCGCCGGGGCTGTCTCATTATTGAACTCTTTTTTTAGGCACTCGGAGGATGCTGACTTGCCTACTGCACCATTATGAAAGCCACACATCAAGAACAATCATTGTGCTGAGCAATTTTCCCCTCCTTTAAGACCTATTTTGTCTCTTTGTCTCTAACTGTCATTTACTTCAGCTGCTAATGAGTTGCCAGTACATTGTCTCTTCCCTGTCAGAGACAATCTGCATTCTCACAGCAATGCCTGTTTCTTCCCAATTCTCCTTTATCACTCTTACAGCTGCATGGCCAGCAAGAGAAATGTTTCGTTGCCAAATATCTAGAGCAGCAGTTTTCAAACATTTAGCTTACGGATCCCTAATAGCTCTCCAGTAAATAGGCAGACTGATTTAGAAATTAAGTTAATATGCATTTCCTCCACATTTTTCTTTCAATGCCTGTGGAATGATCTACAGACAACAGAGCCTTTGCAAAATGGACCTGAAAATCACGTCTCCAGAAAGACCGGAATTGCCCTTCGGGCTCTGCATTTCACAAGCTCCCTTTTCCTTCTATATTTTCCCCTTTTCTTCCTTCTTCCTCCACCTGGTTCTGTTGTTTTTCCCTCTCCCGTAACTACTTTTTCATATCTACTGATCTCCATCTTTTAGATGTCAAAATGATGGAGAAGCCCATGGTTTACTCTTGTCTCCTGCCCAACCACAGGGCATATAAAAGCTGGGGAAAAGATCACGGTAGTCTGCTGCTTCTGTGGTGGTTGAGTCCCCATCCCTAGATGACTTTAGAAGATGTTTAGCTGTGGTGTTGGGGGATATGGTTTAGGGGTGACCTTGTAGAGTAGGATTGATGGTTGGAGTCAATGATCCTAAGGGTATTTTCCTACCTGAATGATTCTGTGATTCAACATCAAAAAGAAACTGTACATCAGGGAGGACATGAAGGTTTCTGAGGAGCTGCTTTCCACCACTAGAGGAGATGATTTCCCATGCACATCGTGTGCCTCCAACTCAGAGGCGGTTTGGCGGCCAGCGGGGCCAACGCTCTATGCAAATTCTGCACCGTTCATGTCAGTTGAGTGCAAATTAAACAAAGCAAAACTGCTGTTTGCTGAGCATTAACACTCTGGCATGCAGGACTCCCATCTGGGGGAGTGATGGGGGAGCCTCCTGTGACCCCAGGCCATAGCTCTACATGTAGGTTAAGCCAGGCATAAGCTTCTTCCTGTGAATTGAACCCTCTGCATTTGCCACTCCTCTATGCTGAGTCCAGCCATCATGCCAGTGAAACAGAGCCCTGTTCACAAACGCAGCTGCAGCCATCTCCAGGGTTTTTCCATGAGTATAAATATTCCTTTGACAGTATGTCTGTGTCGAGCGAACTGCCAAGAGAACTGCTGTTCTCTCCAATTTAAGGGAAACATGTGAGTCCCTTCACTGAGGACTTTGAGCCGCAGAAGTAGCCCTGCTTCCCCATCATTCCCAGCCACCCCTAGGCTTTGCCATCCCCTTTCACTTTTGCCCCCCAGGTGGCCATAGGTCACTCTTTCCCTTCCCAACCCCCCCCGGTTTGCTCCTCTTCTTGCATTTTCCCAGATCGATCCCAGTGACCTTGCACAGCATCATCCACTGTCCTTTTTGTGTTCATACCTAATAAGGGAAATTAATCTCTCTGCCTCTGCTACCTATTAAAACCAAGCATCACAATCACAACAAGCTACGGGGTCTTCTTGTATGGTTTGGTTTTTTGGGTTAGATTTTGAATTATTGGGGTTTTTTTTAATTTTAATATAAGATTTCGAAGCCAAAATGATCATTTGCTCACTGAGAAGACAGGAAGCCTAAGCCTCAGGAATCCTTACAGAATCAGGAGATGAGATCTAAATTAACAAATCACCTCAAACTGATTCCTACAACAGCTCTAGGAAGTCCGATGTGCAAAAGGGAGGGGAATTGTGGAATGCCAATATTTCTATTTCCTTGCTTTTTGCAACTACTGTTGGAAGAAGAAAGGATGTCCCAGCAGAAACACCTTCAACAATGAAGTGATTCAGAGTGCTCAACTCCATCTGTTTGAGAGTTCTCCAAATATCCCAAAGTTTTTACCTGAGAAAGGGGAAAGAGAAAGGTCTCATCCAAGAAGGAAAACACACTGGTACCTGGGACAAAATAAAACTCACTGATTTGTCTCTGCTTGCTTTCAAAAATTAACTTGTATTTGTTGCCTGGTGGATCTGGGGAAACTTTCAAGAGCTAAATCTGAAGCCACTAAAAGCCCACAGAACAACAGTTCCAGGTATCAGTATAGGTTGGGGACTCAGCTGTTGGAGAGGAGTGTAGGATAAAGGGACCTGGGGGTCCTGGTGGACAGCAGGATGACCATGAGCCAGTAGTGTGCTCTTGTGGTCAAGAAAGACAATGGCATCCTGGGGTGGATCAGAAGAGAGGTGGTTAGCAGATCGAGAGAGGTTCTCGTCCCCCTCTACTGTGCCCTGTTGAGACCACATCTGGAATATTGTGTCCAGCTCAAGAAGGACACAGAGCTGCTGGAGACAGTCCAGTGCAGAGACACAAGGATGATGAACGGAGTGAAGCATCTCCCTGATGAGGAAAGGCTGAGGGAGCTGGGTCCCTTGAGCTTGGAAAAAAGGAGACTGAGGGGTGACCACATTAATGTTGATAAATATGAAAAAGTTGGGTGTCAGAAGGGTGAAGTCAGGCTTTGCTCAGTGTCATCCAATGATAGGAGAAGGGGCAACAGGTGTGAGCTGAAACACAGGAGGTTCCACATCAGTATGAGAAGGAACTTCTTCCCGGTGAGGGTGACAGAGCACTGGAAGGGGCTGCCCAGGGGGTTGTAGAGTCTCTTTCTCTGGAGACATTTAAAACCTGCCTGGACATGTTCCTGTGTGACTTGGTCTAGGTGATCCTGCTGTGGCGGGGGAATTGGACTAGATGATCCCTGACCCTCTTCTTGTTCTCCTACCCCTTCTCTTGGCCATACAATCCTGCTTTTTCTCTTATAGCCCTCATCAGACCTCATGGAGAGCTGATTCCACTACCCAGCCTGGGAGAAAACTGTTAATGTTGTTTTCCCCCATTATTTTAGGTGCCTTCAAAAGTTATGAAAGAAATCAACTTACAGTGAGGTCAGGTGTGCATAAGACATTGGAAAGAGGGACATCAGAAACTTGCAAGAGAGAGAAGAGAGGTGGGAATAGTGCACTGGGGCTCCACGTTTGTGATGGAAAGCTGTTAGATCACCTAAAAGTATTTTAAGAGAGATTTCCTTTTCTTCCACTTCCTAGAGACACAAACCTTAATTAAAAGTAAGATGCCTACAGGTATCTGTCTATTTTTAATTTGTTAGAGTGGCATAAGGCCAAACGATTTATTTTTGTGAGTTATTTCCGATCAGCAGAAACCAATGGAAAACTAGACGACATTGCATGTGTTGGCAGAGCCTGTTCGTTCCTGACTGTGTTGCCAATACACTCAGGCAGTGCTCAATGGGACGTTTGGTTGGCTCAAAGACAACAATTCCCTGTGGAAATCCAGCAAGTTTTTTTGTGCCCAAGATTGCAGCAAACGGCAGCAAAAGCCCCAGCACCAAATGTCACTGTCATCTTGCCAAGGTCTCCCTTTGTTATGACTAGACTGGGTTCTTCCAATCCATATTTAGAGTAAACAGCTCTGAAGGGGAAAGTTCAGGGTGTTAAAGTAGAAGATGAAAGATGTGAGGCTACAGCACTGTACTAGAGATTCTTTGTCTCTCTCAAGCAATTATAAATGGCAGATGTCATCTTGGCATGAAATATAAGGCTTCACAGCTGCCACGGAGAACCTGCTATTTAATGCTGCAATCACTCGAGCTGTTTTGCTTCATAGAATAATTAGGGATTGGAAGGGAATAATGCTTAAAGTAACCCTTGGAGCATGTTGTGTAGATGTCACCTAAACTTGTTTCCTAAAGCACTGATTTTGCTGGCAACCAGGAGAGCTCAAGTATTCTAAGGGTTAAATAACTGTTTAATTAGGTTTTGTTTACCAGGAGATAAACGTTTAATAAATTCATTATTTGGTTAAGGTTCTTGAGAGTCAACACTTTCTAAGGCCACAGCACTTTCGTTTAGGTTTGGACAAGCTACTAGGTACTCGTGACACCGTACCTTGAGCATTGTGTCCAGTTCTGGGCACCACAGTATCAGAAGGATGTTGAGGTGCTGGAGCGGGGCCAGAGAAGGGCAATGAGGCTGGAGAGAGGGCTGAAGAACAGGTCCTGTGAACCTCTAAAGTACTCTCTAGCCTGGGGTACTTTAGTCTGGAAAAGAGCAGTACCTTCTAGCCTGGGGTACTTTAGTCTAGAGAAGAGCAGTACCTTCTAGCTTGGGGTACTTTAGTCTAGAGAAGAGGAGGCTGAAAGGAGACCTTGTTGATCTCTACAGCTACCTAAAAGGAGGTTGTGGTGAGGCTGGTGCTGGTCTGTTCTCCCAAATGACTTGAGGAAATGGCCTCAAATTGCATCAGGGGAGGTTTAGGTTGGATCTTAGGAAGAAGTTCTTTCCCGAGAGAGTGGTTGGGCACTGGAACAGGCTGCCCAGGAAGATGGTGGAGTCGCCATCCCTGGGTGTGTTTAAAGATCGTTTGGGTGAGGTGTTGAAGGATACAGTTTAGGGGTGAACTTGTAAGGAGGGATAAATGGTTGGACTGAATGATCCCAGGGGTCTTTTCCAACCAGAGTGATTGTGTGATTCTGGGATCCAAATCTGCAGGCACTTGCGTTCTATTCCTGAGAGCCAGGCTCATCTGTTGTTTCTTTTCTGCAGAAGTGGCTGAAAGATAAATAACTGAGTCTGTATTTGGACCAGCTAGTCCTATTCACTCTTTTAAGTTTTCCCTTAGAAAATGTTCCCTCCAGTTGTTTGAATTGTTTTGCAATTGAAATCCACAATAATTAGGAGAAGTCCATCAGGGGACACGGTATGCTTTCCTTATTCTGACACGGGTAGTGCTAATAGTCATGGTTAGATTGGCAGGGGGATTGGACTAGATCATCTTTGGACGCCCTTCCAATCCCGAATGTTCTGTGATTATGTGGCATCCCATATCATCCCAAAATATTTCTTCCCAAATAAGAGATGTGTAGGATTATTTGGCACCTAAAGAGGAGAAATTAACTTGGCCCTTGGCTGTTTTGTTTCTCTGGCAAAGCTGTTTCCAAAACATTATTCTTCTAGAATCTTATCTTTCATGCTGAAATGTTGTGTCTAAACTGTGGAGTGCATGCTGATGCACTCGAGACTGAAATTGGGAGGCGCTTAAGAAGGACCCATTTCCTTAGGCTAGGTTGTGAGATGAATGGTAGGGCTTTGCAAGTTAAGCGTAAAACAGTAAAAGCTCTTGTGTAACCATTCAGACTGTCAAACCCCTAACTGAGAGATGGATGAGTACCAACCTTTGCCAAGCCATTAGCTTTTTTGCTGAACAACTGATCAGAGACGTTTAAAACCCACCTGGACATGTTCCTGTGCGACTTGGTCTAGGAGATCCTGCAGTGGCAGGGGGATTGAACTAGATGATCTTTCGAGGTCCCTTCCAATCTCTAGTGTTCTGTGATCCTGTGATTCTGTGACTGGACCCAGTACTGACCCCTGCAGAACACCACTAGTCACAACCCTCCAACTTGGCTGCCTCACTGACAGTGGAAACCGGATTGTTTTCTCAAGGGTTATTGAGAATTGGTTGCTCTGCAGGTGAACCATTCAGTGCCTGGCTTTCACTGAGAGTGTCTTTGGTTATCCCATAGGTACCATTTTCTGTTAGGGTTAAAGCAGCACACCAGGTGAAATCCGAACTCCCCAAAGCCTGCAGGATATCCTTTTGCAAAGCAAACTTGCATGGGAGTTGAGTGAGAGGCTTTTGACTTGAAACACCTGGCACTTGGCCTTGGCACACACTTGAGCAGCTGCATCTGACTCCTGACTCTTGGTGTCTAGGTCAGTAGAGGACGCATGGGGTTAGTATGTAAAACCCAGCAGTGCCTCAGTGCATGAAGTACTGCAAGTTCTGACAGTGCCCTGAACAGTGCCACTGCCAGCTGGTGTAGTCACAGAGCTGTCAGTACTCTCCTGCCCTGATACAACAGTAGTTGCTCCTCCAAATCCCTTGACCAAATGCAGTGGTTGCTCAAAAATAACTCCAGCTCTTGTCCCTCTCCGATAACATGGTACCTGTTTTGCAAAGCAGCAGACAGTAGTGTGTGGGGAAGCAGTTTGGCTATGAAATCTCCTGGCTTTGTTAGAAATAAAGGCTTAGATTACAGTTAATGTGGCTTTTTATAGAACTTGGGGAAAAAAAGTTGTGGTGCTGGAACACATCACATTCATCCTCTTTTCAGCTCCTATCTTGTGCTGTGGCCAGTAATCTTTCTCATTATTTATTCACAACCAGATTGATGTTGTCATCCCCTACTTTTATTTGTAGCCGCATTATTAGTCTGACTGTGGTGAATTTGCCTCAGCATGAAAAAGCCCTCCTATCAAGTATATTTAAAAAGCATATTTTCCCTGGTAAGAGAGGGAGAGGGAATAGAAGAGTGTGTTTGTTTCCATATGACTTCTGTCTATCCCCAAGAGCTAACCCAGAGCTCAGGTACGGTCACATAAGCCTATGGCTTCCCTGAATCAATTCACTTCTCCTATGGCAACACTTTCTTGGATTGACAAGTTTATCCATACAAAAATGGGTGCCTCTCATACTTGGTCCCCTGCCTGGAGATGTTCCTGCGTGACTTGATCTAGGTGATCCTGCTGTGGCAGGGGGATTGGACTGGATGATCTTTCGAGGTCCCTTCCAATCCCTAA